>JBCJKH010074960.1:0-22001 GCA_039877255.1 Loriculus beryllinus | reverse complement strand
ACCGTTTTCCCTTCCTTACCCAGGCTTTACCCGAGGCGCCCGCCCGTGGCTGAGGGGCTCAGCTCTGCCCTGCGGTGCGGCCGCTGGAGCCGGCTGGGACCGGAACCGGGCAGCACCGGCTGCTCCGCAAAGGGAACACCCGGGCAGCCCCCTCACTACCGAGATCTTGACACCTACACTCAAGAAATCAATTTAGCCTCACAAAGATTCTTGATTATGTGTCATAACTGTAATTTTGCTTTCTGAGAGCTTATCTGTGAGTATGCACAGTGCTGGATCAATCATGCATGTTGGTTTCCCATATCATGAGCTAGTTTAGCTGTATGTTGAATCATAGACATACTGAGCCTGATCCCAGTTGTTGCCATGAACTGTTTGACAGAGTGATGATATAGTGCACTAATATTTTTTTTTTTTTTCCCCATGGCTGTAGTGACTGTAATTAGTAGCAATATACTTTCTCAGATGCCAGCTCAAGGAATAGAACCTGTATAGGCTTGTAGCACATATAGATTAGTTAGCTCCATCCTGTCTTTGCAGTCAGTCATCAACTGTCCACTAGAAATTTCCTTTGTGTTAAGCTCAGAATTTGTGATGGAAGAGCAATGGATGAAGTAGCCCTGTTGCATCAAGTCAGAGCTCTAGCAACCTCAGATATGGATAGAGGGACAGAATGTAGAATTAGATATCTGTCTGTCTCCTTTGAGCTGTTTAGCAGGATCACAGGAAAACAAGAACAGTGAACAGGACTGTGCATGGGTTTAGCTAACTTGTAGCAGTTGAGAATGATTATTACTCATCATAACTGACTGCTAGTCTGCATTGAGACAGATCCTTTCTGAGTCAGCCTTACTTTCTTTGTCACATACTGTAGTTATATCTTCAGTCTAGGACTGTTTTGCTTGCTAACCCCTAGACTGAGGGAGGATCATGCCTTTTATTATGTCCACTGATGTCACATTCAATATACTAAAAATTGTATATAGATAGACAGCCCATAGCTCAGAGAGCTTACTCCTCAAAAATATTTTCATTCTTTTTATTAATTTATGTTGCAGACCATAGGGCCCTTAAAGTCTTCAGTTATTAACCTAGATGTGAATAGGAGTATTCCACAAAGAATTAAATAAATGCACTTAAGAAACTGAAACACAAAAGTCCCATCTTTCTACTCTACTTTTGAAAGCTATTAAAATATAATTAAGGAATTAAGTCAGTAGAGAAAAACTCAGTAACTTCTAGTCTAAACTGTTCTTTTTTCATTAGGCACTAACAATTTACAGATAATTAAAATATGCTTAAGTTCCTTTTTTTATGCCAGTAGAAATGCTGTACCACATATTGTTTTCTGACATATGCAATCAGGAATATGCCTGCAAACCTGCTACCTTCAATGGTCTTTACAGGAGCTGATTGGAACTTACAGGGCACATCTGTTGGTGAAGGAGGAAATACAAAACTGGAGTTGTTCTCTTTTAGCTGTGTTGACTCTCTGGGAAAAACAGGGTTAAAAATTGTGCACGTGTTTTTTCTTCTGAACTCAGCAAACAGCTGATTAAGACAGTGCCAGTTTAGCAGCATTCTTCCTGAAGAGAATAGCTCTTTAAACCAGAGATTGTTACAAAAAAAAGTGTAAGGTAAGGATGTTTAAGATTAATGTCTATCCACTGTTTTCTTAATTCGACAATGTTCTTTTAATTGCAGTATTACAGCCTATTTCCTTATATTTTTTTTTAATTCTTTCCTGTTGGTCAATCAAATGTGTATGGCACTTAATTCTAAAGACAGATAAATTCCATACATATTCAGGCAGCTTATTAAAGACATTGTATCTGTAAGACACAAACCCAATAATTTAAATGAATTATACATATTTAAATTAATTCTATATATAATTTTCTATACATCTTAAACTATGAAGATGTATGGATTTGTGCTTAGAGAATGAAACATAAACATATTGTTAGAAAATGACTGGGGGAATTTTTTTCTTTAATTTCTCCAAAGTTCTAACCTTGAGCAAATTTTAGAGTACAATGCAGCTGCTACTTCCAGGGTGAAGTATGGCTTGCATGCACAGAATTTACCTTGCAACACTTCCTGGGACAACACAACCTGCAATCCTAGCACATGCTAAGAGGAATATAATGGACTAGGCTCCCAGGAATGGGAACCTGAAGGTGGAATGTACTGATAAACTGCATAGAATCTGCCTGACAAGGAAAATAGGGAAATATGTTAGTGTTGAGCCAATAATTATGGCCAAACTGCTTTCCTTAGATGAACTTTGCTCATTGTAATCTCACTGTAATTCCAAGGCACACCTCCATCTCAATCCTACCTGCATTCAAGGTACAACCACCCCTCACTGGGCACACACTTTACATTTTTATTAACTGTAAAAAACAAAGCAAGAAAATTTTGCACCAGTCAGTAACAGATGTATGACTAGACTCACTGAGCCTCCAGCTAGAAATAAAGAAGTAATACAAAATTGAATTAGGAAGGGCAGAAGGTAGAGAAGAGTACATCATCATTACTGGGATTGTTTGATGGGCCAAACCTGTCTTCCCCTTCACAGGGACACATACTGGGTAAGAACTATATATGCACTTATCAATAAATTCCCCACGGCATTCGTGCATATTATTTCAATCTTTTTCTGCAGTTAGTGTACTACCAACAGCAGTCTTGGAACCTTAATCTGTCACAAATTTGTATAATAAAAATTCTCATCTGAGTTCTGTTTTGTGTAACTTTCTGGAAACTTTATTAATTCACTTGACTGGTGAATCTGTTACTGTGAATCCTTGAAGAGACAGTCTTATCACCTTCTGATATTGTTTGCTGTCCCTATAGTGACAACAATCCCTGCAGTGGGCTCTCAGGCTAGTGGGGCTCAAGGGACATGGACAGAACCATCAAACATGTGGGAAACCTCCCGCTTAGCATGAAACATATATATTTCTAAATAAACAGGAAAGTATCTTAATCATGTCATTTGATGTTTTTTGTTTTTTTTTAAATCTTACTGTTCCTTCAGCACTCAGCACATTTATTTATTTCAATCTAATATTTTTTTCTGCATTAATTAAAACTTTAACCACATACACAGAAAAGAATACCCTTATCTACAGTAGGAGCTGAATTTAATTTAGTTGGACTACTTACAGTGATAATTACCCAGCAGTCAATGATTTTAAAAATGCAAAGTTTTTTTAATTTTTTTTTTTTAAAGTGTGATATGAATTGGAAAATAATTTCTAAGCATTCTTAACTACATAAAAATGATCATGATATCCATGATTTGTGGATAGTTATGACCATATCAAATTCTACATTTAATTATATTTGCAAATATTTCTTTCTGAATCTTGTGGTTTAAATTCAGTCAGCCACGCAGCCTCTCCCTCACTCCCCCTCTTTCCTCCACCCCCCTGCTCCTGGAGGGATGGGGAGGAAAATCAAAAGAATGTAACTCCCACAGGTTGAGATAAGAGTAGTCCAAAAACTAAGTTATAACACAAACCACTGCTGCTACCACCAATAATAATAATGATAAGGGAAATAACAAGGGAAGAGAATACAACCGCTCACCACCCACTGACCAATACCCAGCCTGACTGAGCAGCAATCTCACCCTTCAGGGTAACTGCCTCCCAGTTTACTTACTGGGCATGACGTGCTATGGTCTGGAATACCTCTTTGGCTAGTCTGGATCAGGTGTCCTGTCTCTGCTTTCTCTTAGCTTCCTCTCCTCCCTGGCAGAGCATGAGACTCAGAAAGTCCCTGGTCAGAGTAAGGAGAAAAATGACTGCTACTGCTGAACCCAGGACACTGAAAGTAAAGAAAAAAAGTTTGAGATAACTTAGAAAACGTTATTGATTCTGTCACAAATATGCTTTGAATTATTTGGATGGTATATGAAAAAGCAAGCCAAAAGGAAAATAAAAAAAATTAATGACCCAAACTGAAACCAGCACCATAGTATTAAAATGTAAAATGCATTTCCGTATTTTTCACAAAAGCTTAGGATAACTTATGCTGTAGGGTACAAAAGCCTTATTGGAGCAGAGGTTACCAAATCCTCATTCAGACCATCAGTCAGGGTATGCTATGTAGCAGTTCCTTAAGTAAACTGAAGGCTGTTCTCTGGAAGACACCAGTCTAAATTATATTGCTTAGCTTTCCAGATCCTTCCTCTAGATTCTGAACTCAATCAGTTCATGGTTATGAAGTCCCTATTTGTGGACACCAGGACAAGTAAAGCATTCTAAGTAGTTGTCTGTTCTAGCACTTGTCTTGGAAAATCGTCACCAGCATGATCTAGGAAGCTCATGAACTGCTTGCACAATGCTGTGTTTTCTTCTTAAAAAATTGCTACTTGTTTGAAAATCTCAGTAAGAATTAGGTGTTTGAGATCATGAAACTTCTAGTAACTGTACAAAAAGACTCATTCACTCCCTTCTCTTGTGGAGGTCTGTGATGGATCCTCACCACAGCACTGCACTGCTACTTACCCTCTGATCTTGACTCACAAACTCTCAGATTCCATATTTCACAATGAGACACTTTGCAAATGAAGAGATGCTTTACTTTCCTTCTTATAATTCCCTACATGTCCTTCCTGATAATCCTGCAATGTTTATTTTTTTCCATGTCCTTAAAGTGAAACTAATTATGTTTTGAAGCACAGATTCTGACAGCAGGTTAATGAAACAGAACACAAAAAATTAACTTGTTAGTTCTTGATGAGTTAGTGTCCTGTTATTCATGCAAATAATTTACCTATAGTTATTAAAATCTTGCAAATTCACTCATGTCAGTATCTGATATGTGTTTTGGAGGTTCTTTTTCTGTATTTTTGAGACAATAATATCTAATCAATTGCTTGATATAACCTCTATGCCAGCAAAATAGTAGACCTTAGCAAATAAACAGCTTTTGCTTTGGTTTCTCCAGGTTTCTGAGAAATTCCCTTTCTTTTTATCATTTCTGTTTCCTCTCCTTGTAGACTGCAGTCATATAATATATAATTTTAATAGTTGCTTGTGCTAATATCCTATTAACATAAATGTAACTCGTTTACTGAATCTCCATAAGCTATGGCAGAACAGAATATAACCATGGAAACACCCAAGACATCCCTCCATTATACTTAAAACAATACATATTTTCTTGCTCATTAAGTTTTTCTCAGTATTCCCTTATGTTATTTCAGTTTTCTTTGTTTGCATGTGCAGCTTTTGCTTTACTTATTAAACCTTTTATCTCAACCCGTGAGTTTTCGCACTTTTACTCTTCCAGTTCTCTCCCCCATGCCATAGTGAGGGAACTGAGCAGGTCACTGTGTCAAGCTCAGCTGTTTATTGGGTTAAACCTCAACAAAGGTTCATGTAATTTGTATACATAGTCAATATCAATGCTCATCAGGCCTAAGCAAAGTTAGTTTTCTGCTGTTTCTGTTGGTCTGAAACTATCTTAAATCCTATTCTGGTCAGTGCCACACTAACCGAATGATGTATTTTGTGTACTGGAAAGATGAGAGAAAAAAAATCGAGTATGTGTATCACTAGGGATATTATCAGGTGCTCTATTACTTGGCTTTAATAAATACAAAAGTAGGAGATGGAGAAAACTTTCTCTCATTATTGTTTTTTTGCTTGTTTGTTTGTTTTTTGTTGTTGTTTTTTGTTTGTTTTGGTTTGTTTGTTTTGGTGTTTTTTCTGAGAAACAAAGCAGTTTTGATTAAGCAATTTTCATGGAAACTCACAAGAAAGAAATAAAAAACTTTCACAGCAAAATATTAAACTAAATTTTCTGTGAAAATAAATTCTTTTGTTATCAACACTTGCCTACTTAAATAACCAGAACCCTAAATCCCTTAAAATTAAATAAATAAGCAAGTAAATAAATAAATAGAAAGCAAAGGAACTCCAGTGACCCAAAGTACATTTTTTCTGCAAAGTACCTGTTTTTTGGAAGAGATAAAAGCTATCTCTAGTACTTTTAAGTAAAATACTTCAGGAAATTGCTTTTGATTGCTATGATAGGTGTTATAAATAAAACAATTTCTTCAGCAATGATGCTTTCACTATGTGAAATGGCATATGTAAGAGGTACTTGCCTGACAGTGGTATGGTAAATTAACTGGTCCAATTAACAGCATGGGGCACCTCTAGGGTTAATTGAAAATCATTAGTTTATTTACTGGGTTGTTTTTAAGTATTTGAAAGTGTATGCTGTATTAATGATATTCTCTAAGTGATGCTATAAATATCTGGTAATATATTTTCTGGGTCTTTTGTTGTTGTTTTTGTATTTCTGGAAGGTATTGACTTGGGAACTGTGCTTTTAATTGCTAGGCTCCCTAAAGATTCTGTACAACTGTTATATTTTGCACAGCTGTTGTAATAGAGAACTCAGTATAACAGGTCATTCTTAAAGGTTTTTGAATGGAATAGTAAGTGAATGCCACAAGATCTTGTATTTGTATGTGCATGGGAACAGACTCATGCACAAGTACGGATGTAATAATATGGAAGTTTAGGCAGCAAATAACATAGAAAAGACATACACATAAGTATGACATTAATTCAATATGATAAAGCGTATGCACATATTGTGCACACATAGAAAAATTGTAAAATATAAATAGGCATTACACTTGAAATTTTGAAATTTTTCATGAAACATACAGATATAAATATGCAGCAACATGGGAAGGACTGAACAGTCTTGGAATGTGTCCCACTACTCAACCTTGGTAATATAAGCTGGGATTGTACAAACAGCATCTACTTAAGTGTAATGTAAATTTAAGCTTTTATAAAGAAAAGACTGTTCCACCTTCCTCCTTTTGCCTCTAGCCTAGCATTTCTTCTACTCCTGCACCTAATCACTAGCAATTTATGCAGCTGCTCAAATCATGGAACTGATCCCTCTCAGATTCAATAATTTAGCTTCCTGATCTGGCTTGTCACACCTGCAACTGCTTAAACAGACATACCAGTTATCTAGGTTCAAAACCAGTCCTTACAACAGCAGCCCATACTTACACCTTGTGGGAACTGGGTAAGGAATTTCAACACAAAATACAACACAGCCTAACTGGAATGCTGAATCTGATTAAATGGTAGTTAAGAATCACAATGATTTTAAGCATAGATTAAAAGCAATGAAAGTATGCAACTATTTATGTCTGGGCTGTAACAGTGATAGTGATGTTACAACATATTTGTCATGCTGTTACAGTTTAAATAAATATGAAAAGCATATATATAATGCAAATGTAATAACTAGGAATTCTAGAACATGTAGGGAGGAACAACTCAAGATTATGGCACTGCATGGTTTTAAAGTGTGGTTATAAGCATTACCTATGTCCATAATATTCCTGTTACCTTAACTTAAGCACCAAAGTTTTCTTGTGACTCAGGAAAAAAGCAGGACATCTTAAGGGTTTCCTGATATGTCAAGGAATAAAATTAGAAGAAAAAATGCATATTGTTTCCTTTCATTGAAATATAAAATCCCAAATAAAGATAAACCAAAGATTTAAGAAAGTCATTAATGGGGAGACAAATATTGGTATTAAAAAGAAAAAAAAGAAAAAATCTGCTAGGCCTCCACGTATTTGTAATTCAGCTTTCGTCCTTCATACCAAAGAGGCTTTAACCACTTGGCTTGCTTCATAGATTTCACACTCATGAATAATCTGGGCAATAGTGTCCACTGCTAAGTCCACCCCTCTACCATGAGTCCATCTCTATGTTGCATCTCTGCCCTGATGGCCTGAGGTGTTATGGGCCCACCAGACTCAAAATTATTCACCCTTCCCTTCAACAGTTTCTTCAACACATTGTCAGGACTCCATAGAGCTGCTTTCCATCTCTGATGCTTCCAAAGCACTGGAGGTGCCCAGTGAACTAGATACTTGCCCATACTGTCACACACACCCTGTCACTCATGTCTGTCCAGCCTCAGTGAAAATCTCTTGGTGGTCCTCCTATATCATTGTCTAATCCTAGACAAGACCCAAACATGACTCCTCTTAACTTTCGAGATCAGACGAAATGGTCATGGATAAAACACATTCTGTATGCGTACCAACATGCTGATCCCCATTGCAATCAGCAGGCAGGTCTCAAGGGTACCCAAAGGCCATTCAAATTCTTCAAAGCTCTCAAACGACGCTGCTGTACTTGTCACTGGGCTGGTGTAGCTGCTGGGGTTGGATCTGGAGTAGTTGCACTGCCTGCTGTAGTCAAAGTTTGAGCAGCTGCTGTAAACGGTCTCATGGGGGCTGGGAGTGTAAGGGAATGTCACCCTCATGGGTTGAGCGCCCAAGGAAAAAAAAAAAAGATGTATAATTGTTAAACACTTCTATTATATACCTCCCAAAGCATAGAGATGGTGACCACACTGGGAACGCAAGCCAGATCAGTTTCATGGTCAACGATTCTATTGTATTACAAGCCTTTACCATAAAGTACAATGAAACAAGAACCTTAGCCCAAGGCCCTCAGCCAATAAACACTAACAACAAATGCCGGCTGTAAGTAAGGTACAACATGCTGAAACTGTGAGATCAAGAGCAACAACTTTGAGAACCAATAAATCAGCATTGTGATGAGTGACTATTAATCCAAAACAATGACTGCTTATCACAAATATGATTAGACACACTCTATCATTATCTCAACCCTTCAAGCCCCACATTAGGCGCCAAAAAGAACTGTTGTGGTTTAAGTCCAATCAGTAACTCAGAACCACATAATCGCTCTCTCACTCCCCAACTTCCTTCCCCCCTCTCCCCCCCTTTCTGGAGGTATGAGGAGGAGAATCAAAAGAACTCCCACAGGTTGAGATAAGAGCACTCCAGTAACTAAGGTATAACACAAACCAGTACTGCTACTACCAATAATGATAATGATAAGGGAAATAACAAGGGAAGACAATACAACCCCTCACCACCTGTTGACCAATACCAAGCCCAGCCCGAGCAGTGGTCTCACCCTTCCGGGTAACTGCCCCCAGTTTACTTACTGGGCATGACGTGCTGTGGTATGGAATACCTCTTTGGTTAGTTTGGGTCAGGTGTCCTGTCCCTGCTTCCTCCCAACTTCCCCTCCTTCCTGGCAGAACATGAGACTGAGAAAGTCCTTGGTCAGACTAAACACTAGTGAGCAGCAACTTAAAAACATTGGTGTTATCAGCACTGTTCTCAGGCTGAAAGTCAAAACCACAGCACTGCACCAGCTGCTAAGAAGGATCAAAATGACTGCTATAGATGAACTCAGGACATCTAGTAATTATAGGGTAGCACCATGGCAACTAGGTTTCACTTCACAGAAGTGATGATTTTGTACATAAGCTCTGGCATGCAATGAGGAAAAGTTACTTGCCCCAGGTGTCCTAGAGGTTGTTCATCTTTTAGGTCACTCTAGAGGTTGGTTAATTCACTGTTCCCTCTCCAAAGGCCTTCAAGGAGCTAATACTTCAAGGAAAATCCAACCCTTCTTAGTTTTATTCTGAAAACAAAATCAGCTAGGATGGACAGCTTGGAAGATTTTAAAATTACCCTTTATCAAGTACATTTTATAAAAAAATTGGATTTCTGAAAAACCTCCCTCTGCATCCTACCAAGTAAGTGTAATAAACTTTATTTCATGGTGGCTTTGGGAGAAAAGACTTCACTAATGGAAAGACACAATCTGTATATTTTATGTTGCCTTAAGGACATGTCCAGTGCTGTTAAGATTGCTAGTCCCTATCTGAAGAGTTTGGATGTCATTCTTGATTTATTTGTACCATATATTAATGCTGACTTAGTCTTCAGAGACATGGTGGCTGAGCCGCATGAGGCGATGAGAAAGCTGTATAACATTAGGAAGGCTGAGGAGTTAGATTGTTCCAAGCAGAGTCTGCAGTGGACCCACAGACAAACAATCTCCCCCAGATAGACCACTCAGTGGATAAGGAATTGGCTGGATAGTTGTACTCAAAGAGTTGCAGGCAATGGCTCAATGTCCAAGTGGAGATCAGTGATGAGTGGTGTTCCCCAGATGTCAGTGTTGGGACTGGCACTGTTCAACATCTTTGGCAGTGACATGGGCAGTGGGGATTGAGTGCACTGTCAAGAAGTTTGCTGAAACCAAACTGTGTGGTGCAGTCAACACACTGGAGGGAAGGGATGCTATACAGAGGGACCTTTGCAGGCTGGAGAGGTGGGCCCATACAAACCACATGAAGTTCAACAAGGCCAAGTGCAAGGTCTTATATCTGGGTCGGGGCAATCTCAAATAGAGGCTGAGTGGAAAATGGATTGAGAGCTGTCTTAAGGAAGAGGAAAACCTGGGGGTGCTGGTTGACAAGAAGCTAAACATGACCCAGCAATATGTGCTAGCAGTCCAGAAGCCAACTATATCCTTGGCTGCATCAAAAGGAGTATGACCATCAAATCAAGGGAGGTGATTCTCCTCTTTTACTCTGCTATTATGAGACCTCTCCTGGAGTACTGTGTTCAACTCTGGGATGCAACAAAAGAAGGACATAGGCCTATTGGAGTGAGTCCAGAGGAGGGACAAAAAGATGATCAGGGGGCTGAAGCAACCCCTCTGATAAAGGTGGGGTGAGACAGCTGGACTTGTTCACCCTGGAGAAGAGAAGGCTCCAGGATGATACTGTAGCAGCCTTCGCATACCTAAAGGGGGCTTATAAGAGAGCTGAAGAGGGGCTTTTTATAAAAGCAAGCAGTGTCTTTAAATGAAAGAGTGTAGATTTAGATTGGATATAACGAAGAAGTTCTTTACTGTGAGGGTGGTGAGACACTAGAACAGGTTGCCCAGAGAAGCTGTGGAAGCCCCAACCTTGGAAATGTTCAAGGTCAGGTTGGATGGGGCTTTGAGCAGCTAGTAGAAGGTGTCCCTGCCTATGGTAACAGAGCTGGAAGATGATCTTCAAGGTCCCATCTGAATCAAACTATTCTGTGGTTCTATTATTCTATGACTTTCTTTTATATAATCGGAACAGCATTACATATCTCTTCACTTCCCTAGGCACTTCCATCACTTAGAAACTTCAGTTAACTTGTGTGTGAAACAAAGAGAAAGGGTAAGAAATGTGTAAAAGAACTGAAGATTGAGTAGCAAAGAGCTTCCTCTGTTATGATGTTAACTCATTTAACACATTTGGTTTGTCATATTTTGTGTTCTACATGCTGTTTCTCTTTAACACTCACTGAGGATTTAAAATTTACAGTTTTATTCTTCCCTATATTCTCCTTTATGGCCCTAGTGGGAAAAATCTTTAGCTGAACTGTTTATATTTCCAACAGAGTCACACAAATGAAGCTGCAAGTCTGGTGTTTTTTGAAGAAGAAGGACTTACTAGCTTTAGCAAATTAATGGAGGAGATGAGTATAGACTCCAGAGACAACCTCAAATATTTGGGGGAGGAGGGGAAATAAATAAATGTTCACTACTCTAAGATTGTATTAATGGTTAGAAATAGACAAACTCACTTGCAGAAGTGCTTTCATCCTCTTGGACCATTTGTAGCAGTCTTTATAGATAGTTAGCATGACCTGCTCTTTGCTGTCTTCCTCTTCAAGGCTGCAAGAAATTTCACTGGCTCCCTCTGCATCCTCAAGAAGTGCAACTGTTGCTCTATGCATAGGTAAGCTAATAAAAGGTTTCTGTCTGGACCTCAAAAGCGTTGCCTTCATCCAGCATTGCCTGATATGATCTCTTTCCGCTTTTAAACTTGAACAGAATCTGATCTGAACAAAGTTGTTCATGCATAATTCACCTTTTGTTTCCAACTTCCAGATAACCCACCTTCTAGTATCCACTACTTGTTCTAAACAGCAAAAAGATAAATTCCTACAAGTCAGGTGTCATGTGTCAGCATGCATGCATCCAAGTCAGAAATACAGTGGCTACTTTTATGCTGTTCTATGCATTCTTGCCAGTAGATAAACACTTGTAAATGCTGGTTGATTTAAGGACAGAACAGCTGTTATCTCCAGATATGAAGTAGGTTTCTAGCTTATGATATTAACTTTCCTATCTACTTATATTCCTTTGAAGAAAACTTATATTGCTTTGTAACAGTTCATCCCTCAAATAGTAAAAAAGGAAATCTCGTGTAAGTAGTGCTGCTTTTCATAAGGTCACCACTAAATTATGTACTAATTAATCTTCTATAATACCAAACTTCTCCAGTCCCTGGTTGGAACACCCTGGTCATGAAAATACTGTAATTCAAAGTTTTGTATCATTCTGTCAGAATTTGAATTAAAATTAGGTAGAAAACATTCTTCTACTTAATATTCTTTCCATCTTCATTGAATGTCCGGCTTTTCTTTTTCCATGGCAGGTCTGTATTGTTAGGCTCAACAAGTATTTGTTCAATTAATATTTTTTTTTCAGTCATTTGCTTATGCTTCATCTTTTCTGATTTTTGTTGCAGTAATTAGCAAGAAAGAATGTTCCAAACTAAGACAAAAAAATGATTTTGCAAAGATTTTTTTTCAAAATGTGTTTATTAAAGAGTATGTTATGTTACAGAACCAGAAACGGTTCTTTGTACATCCAGGGGAAAAAAAATAAATTCCTTATATAGATGTCATTCCTTTAAGATTGATGGAAACTCTATTTGCATAAGCACTACATGAGTGAACCCTTAAAGCATGCTGAGGAGGAGGCTGTGTAGCCATTTAAAATTCAAACACAGCTTCATCTTGGCCATTATTCAAGATCAGGCATCTTGGGAGGCTTCCAGTTTCACAAAGTAACCCCTGTGAAAGTCCTTTAAAGCAACCCTGTCATAGAAAAATCCAAACAAGCAATGCTTTGATCCATAAATCATCAGAGAGAGTGAAGAATAGCAAGCTTAACTTCATATTTAACAATAGTCTCTGATCTGAAAAATCACGTCAAGGTGAATTCAGAAAAATGTCTGTTCTGTCTCAGGATGTGGCCCTTTGAAATGTCTATTTTAGCATCTAAACAAGAAAGATCACTTTAAAATCCAACATGAATATTAAATTATTATAAATAATGAAAAATAACTTGCTTGTGTCTCAGAATTCTCTTTAAATTCTTTTAAAATTCTAGTACACTTTAAATAGTGTACAATTTCCAATGCAAAGAAAAATTAATGTTAAGACTGTCGCATGTGACACATTTGCTAGTTTTGTGAAAGACTGGTTAGTCCCATGCACTAGTGATATGGTGTAAATGGGCTGAAAGGAATTACTTCTGTGCCTGGTACTTGCGTGTTTTTCCTACAGGTCTTCAGAGAGAAGGCCTCTGTAAGAACTGATCTTTTTTCCTATATATTTGTGGTTCTGCTAAAAATGTAAACACCTTTGACATTGCATCTCACTGTGGTCATGCCAGTCTCCTGGGATTTTTACAGTGTTACAAAAAAAGACCTGTTGCAATGTACTTTTTCCCAGGGTACTGTAAAATTCAATTTATCTTGCCTGTGGCCTTAACTACAATTTATCATCTAGCTGTGAATCCTAATTTGCCTCTCTTCATTAAAAACAATGATCCAGATTTTTTTCTGTGCTATTTATTCAAGATTGTAGCACAGAGGAAATGCTGTTGGATATATAAGCGAATTCTGAAAGTTCAGCTGTCTATCAAAAGCCACTTAGCAGCTCTGCACTTATTACACTTCTGACATGCAGTTCTTCCTTTGGCTCAGTGGACCTATTTTCCCCATTCAAAGACCTTTTCAGAAAAACAGGAGGATGGAGGAGCCAGTGCACCATCCATCAGAATAACCTACATAGCTGAAACTAGCTTTCTGTTTCTACGTGGGAAGCTCTTGCTCAGCAGATTAGAAGGAGTGTCTCACAGGTGATATGAAATGTCCTGGTGTGTTATATATAGAGTGGTGGTGAAACTGCTCTCTCCTGTTTCCCAGGAGCGATGTCTAGGAGTACTATATAGTCTCTAAAATCACATGAGAATAAAGCCATAAAGGAGTATGTACCTGAGCACTTTACTAATCCAGAAAAGCCCATTAAACCATGTATGAAATAATCCTGCTGAGAATTCAGCTTGCATTTATTGTCTTCTATTAAAAGTAATATTTTTCAATAATGGATGGCTGAGAAAAATGATAGTTATTTCTCCATTGAATTGTGTAAGTTTGCGATACATATTTTCTTGCAAAATCTATTATATTTAGAGAAATATCCTTTCTAAAATTGCATAATATGAGGAGGAAAAAAGGGTTAAAGTACATGCTCAAATCTCTCACATGATTAAATGTACATCCTAATAAATCTTTTGTAAAGACTTAACACAGTACTGTCCATTCCTTGCTGTGAAAAATAGTTTCCTGGATGTTATTGTGGAGAAACTCTTCATAGCATCTTTCCCACCTTCTTCTCAGTGACAGCTGTGAAAGCAAGGATGAGACAAACTGATGTATAAACTGAACCTATATCTTCTGCTGGAATTATATACTGGGAGACAATAGATGATAAGTTGTGCAACAGATGCCAACAGGTAAGGAACTCGCTCATCTGATAGTTCAACAACTGGACTGTCAGTCAAGATTTATCTCCAAGGAGCTCCATCAACAAAGTGAAAGTAAAAAGCGGAAATGGTCATTTCCTTTCAATCACTGTGTCGTGACTATTTCCCTTATTTAAAGGGAGCTTTTAAGCACTCATATGGCCTTCCTAAATTCCCTGCAGTAATTTTAGCCCTACTTCAAGAAAAACATCCAGAAGTAGATTTTAGTCTCTAACACACTTCTGTACAGCAGGGAAAGAACTCAGGAACCCCAGTGAGAGTCTGGGGAAATGTCATTTAAGTGTAATTTGCTCAGAGCTACTTCATTCCCCTTGCTGTAATCCTGTTTGCCTGACAGGTATGGATAAAGGGACCTTTCTGCATTGTGAAGCTGGGCTCATGTACACATAAGAAATTATTATCCAATTTATAAAAAATTATTTTGCAGTTTCATAATGTCTTCTCAGAAAACTTCCTTTCAGTTCTGCATGGGTGATAATTTCTCTTCTGTCCCTCCGTTAGACCTGCATATGTAATATGAATGCTGAGCTCACTGCTGTTCTGTGCACTCAGCCAACAGTCTTTTTGCAATTTCTTTCCAAACGGGTAAGAGTGGAAGACACACGGGTATGGCATACATGACCTGCTCCTGCCTTTTCATTAGTGGAGAGAGAATTCCAGCTTTTGGCTAGTACTCTGAAGGAGCTCCAAAGCGGCTGTAAGTATGATAGGATCTAATTTCATGCCATTCACCTCAAATCCTCAATCAAAGCAGGTAAAAAGTACTGATGTCTCCTTGCAGCTAGACCATGCAGATGTTCCCAGCAGCATACTAAATTATTAGACATGTGTGGACTGACAAATCTGCAGCAGCTGTTCCTAAACCAGTACTTTCAAATCTGCTGTCTGAACAGCAAACAAGTCTAGTTTAAATGTGACCATAACTTATCTGTGCAAGTAATGTGTTTTTTTTGTTTTCTTTTTCTTTCCTAATATGTGTCACAAGTGACATTCTAGGTATCACTGGACAACAGAAACCTCATTTACAATGTTCTCTGAACATATATTGAAACCACATAGCTCTGGCAGAAAAAAAATAATCTAGTGAATAGTGAGGGACATAAGAATGTTTTTTTCCTTTGCATAAGATAAACGTGTGTCATATAGAAGGCTGCTGTAAAACTGACATAGAGGTACCAAAATATTATTTTAGTGTTTTATTTTTAACCAGTGAACCTGCTACAAGTGGCAAAACCCAGATAAATTCAGGAACAAGTTTGAAGTACCATTTAGAAGAAATGTTGACAGCTAACAAATATTGAAGTAGCTGGTCATGGTTTTAGTTGCTGCTCAACATCTTGTATTGCTGTGTATATACATATATCTGTATGTATATAGCTGTACTGGTCTCAGGCGAAAAAAAAAACAAAACCCAACAAAAACCCAAAACAAAACAAAACCAGGCAAACAAGCAAAAAAACCCAAAACAACAAAATGTGGACAACAACAACAAACCCCCACAAAAACCCAAACAACAAAAAAGAACCCAAACTAACAAAAAAAAAAAAAATATAAACCCACCCCCAGTAAAGTCCTTTTTTGTGGTATGAAATTTAAGCTGTACAACTAAAGAAAACCTTAAATAAAATATTTTCCTAAGTCTTTCAAAAGCCAGTACACTAATACCTAATTTTTGAATTGTTCATACATTTTCAAGTTTGGACAGAGAAAACCCTCTCACAAAGAATAACTACAGGCATTGCATCACCTCTCTTCTCTGACCATTCAACACTTAATTCTAATTCAAATATTATCTAATATCCTTCACAGGCTGATGGTTCCCTATCACATTGGTTTTATAAGTTTTAGGGCACACCCATTAGTGTAAGAATCAAGCAGACTTAAAACTTCGAAGCACAACTTCTTTGAAAGCATTAAGTTTCAAATAGTTCTTAGTCAAGCAATCTATATTTTTAAGGTAGTTTCTTCCCTGCTCATATGCTTTCTTATCACTCCCAGGTCTGTGTGATTTTCAGATTCACCCAGGCCCCAGTAATCATGAATATGCAAAATTACACTCCAGTTTTAACATCTGCTGAGATCAACAACCTGATGAAGTCAGACAGTAACAAAATACATTTGAAGTTACAGGGGATCTTCTTGCCTATGCTTATATTCTGTGGGTGAACTGTATTGAGATTATTGCTGACAGATGAATAGCTGACTCTTAAAGTATTGATGATGAGAGAGATTCCAGTCTTCTAAGTAATTGGTTCCAGTGCCTTGCCTCTAAACTGAATCCTTCTTCTTGAAATCTAAGACTATAATTTATTTTCTTCTTCATATTTGCAATGGAGAACAGATTGTTTCTGATGAGTACTTACAGGAATGGGGCAAGTGGTATCTTTGTATCTTCTCATTTTGCATGTTATACTCATCTCAGGATAAGGATTAATTTAGATACTTATCTGGAAACAGAAGACATATGTTTCTACCCAGGAAGCAGCTGATTCTGGCAGAAAGCTTCTGGAAACTGCATGCTGTAGCAAGTAGAAGAAGGGATTGAGAAAGTCACTTGGAGGTTGTAAATGTCTGTGGATGGAGGAAAACCTGAACTGCTGAGAAGAAATATGGTGCAGAGGGGAAATTTTCAAAGGTGTTGGAAAGGGAGTTATGGGGAACTGGGCATGATTTGCTGTAACTTAGTCACTGAGCAGGCTGGAAGTAAAGCATCTGTGGGTTGGTAGAGACTGCACTGCATATGAATCCTTTTTCTTTCTAATCTGTATTTAAAAAGCTAGGAATTTTAGCTAATAGTTTAATAAACCCTGTCTTTTGTGAGTTTAAGAACAATTCATTCTTTGGGGATTTCATTATAAAGAAAGAAGTAGGCACAGACTCATGCCAAAAACCTGACTTAGGGTCTTGCCTGAGGAGCCTCTCAAATTTCTAGCATATCTGCTGCTGTCTTACGTTTTTCACAATAAATGCACATCTTTCCTGAAGTGCAGCATGTAAAACTGCATACACTAATCCAGCTGAGGTCTTACCAATGTGAATGAAGTAGGAGGATGTCTAAAAATATGAATGATTGCATGGATACAAATAATGTGATCAGTAGTCCATAAGTCTGTTCATAAGTTTTAAAGATGTTTGTCTTTATTATAGAACACAATGTCAGTATATTGACAACTGGTCATCTACCAACCCCCCCCCCCCCCCAGAGCCTTTCTTGGAGAATAAACAAGTTTTAGATGTTTTGCATCCTATATCAGTACAACTGTGTACATCTGTTCAGTGTAGAATTTTGTACTTCCACCACATCATTTATTCCTATTTCTATAGTTCTATTTATTCCAGCATTCAAAGTAATAATGATAACCCAGAAATTAATTAGAGTATATAGGCAGAATCCTTTTTGCCAACAGACAAGCTCTACTCCAGGAAAATTAACCAGTCAGGTTTCCATATTACAGTGATCCTGTCTTTATTCTTTTTCTTTGGTTTGTTCATGGGAATATCATATGAAATAGCACCTAAAGCCACCATGATGTCTTAGAATCATAGAATAGTTAGGGTTGGAAAGAGCAGATCATCTAGTTGCACCCCTCCTGCCACGGACTGGAGGGTAAGAAATAGATGCTGGAAAAGAACAGGCAACCATAAGTTGTCAGTCCTTTTCTGAATTTGAAGCTACTAAATGTCACTGATCTATTGATGCCAGTGACATCTGGGCCATAGAGGCACTTTGGAAACTCCTGTTCTTCAGTTATTGGCTCTTACAGTTTTCAGGCATCCAGGGTGTTATTGCTCTGATGTTAGCCTCAGCTGTTTGCTTCAAAATCTTTTCCTAGAATACTCATTTCAGGGAACAGTTTGCCTAGCCACAGCTAATTTTCCTCTTCAAGTGTTTGGTTATTCTTATGGCATTGTGTTGCGTGTTCTTCTTCTGGCTATTTGTTTCACTTATGTCTGATATGAATTTCTTAGTTTGCTCAAGGTCTTCAGCCTCTGACTATCTTATATGATATTGACAATTTTAGTTGTTTTCAAGGTCCAAATCTGTTTCTTGTTCATAATTAGCTGCTTGATTTTGTTACTTACTTCACCACATAAATTTAAGGATTTCACCAGATATTTAAAAAGAGCTATTTTATTTAATATATGTATCTCGCATTCAGCTTTGATCTTCTTAACAATTAAATCATATACATAGTAATTCCTGGATTTCATGCTTTTATGTGTAAAGTAGCACTGTAAGCTCCAGATTTGGCCTGTGTAGAACTGTTTTGTCCTTGCTTCCTTGCTTATATGTGACATCTATTAATGATCTCCTATTCAAAAGCCTGTGACTCTGTCAGAAGAAGAGAAATCATTTGGTACTGTAGATATTTTCCAAGAGTTCTCAAAGACTAAGATAATCAGCCAGTATCTGTATGAAGTTCATCAGATCACATTGATTTAACTTAGGTAAGTGCTCTGCAACTCATGTCTTTCCTATTCTATATTGAGATCTTCCCTTTTTGTTGCTGGTATTAATTATTCACTTCTCTTTAATTGATGTTTTTACTGCAGATTCATACAAAAAAATCATTAAAAGCTTCATCCATGTCTGTGTTATCTGTGTATAGCTTTCCTTCTTGATTAGCAGCAGAACAATGCCTTCTTTGGTCTTCCTCTTACACTTAGAAAATTATTTCTGTCATTCTTAAGCCTTTTGCTAATTGCATCTCATTTATATCTTGACCTTTCAATTTATTTCTTTGCCTGTGTTTTATTTTTGTCCTCAGTAATCTGTCCTGATTTTTAGTTTCTAAAAGCTTTCTTCTAATATTTGAGGCCAATGAAGAATTCAGTTTAACCAATCAGATTTCCTACCAAACTTTCTATATTTTCTGATCTTAGGCTCTCAGTATTATTTATTTGAAGAGTTGACAGTTCATCCCAAATTTTCTTTTTCCTTCATAAAGGAAATGCTCACTACTGAATTTCCAAGCTTACTGAAGTTTGCCTTTATGAATAAATCAGTCTTCACAGTCCAAGGTGCCTCAGGAAAAGTAGTGGGTAACCATTGGTGACCTAGTAACATTTACATTATGTTTTATTACTTGACAACGAAAATGTTAGAAATAATGTTCCTTAAAATGTCCTGCATTCATTCATTCAAACCTGACATTTTTAATTTTCTCTTTTTTTTTATTATTCCTCCAGTTATTTTTACTGCCATGATTTTACTCTCTCTCTAGGAAGTACCAAAACCTTTAAATAAACTGTTGTTTAGTTGTGGGTTTTTTTAAGAGCATGTCACCAACTAAGCCAATCCATACTGTTTTCCAAGTTCTTTTTTGTAAGGCATAAGAACAAATGCTCTGCCATGAGTCACCTCTTCTGACATCAGTTGTACGGCCAGAGATGTGTTATTTAAAAAAAAGGAAAAAAACCCTTGGCCTATTCTTGAATTTTTTTTAAATTATATTTGCTCTGTAAAATTCTACATTTATTTCCAGGCATTTATATCTGAGACAATAATTGTCCAACCGATTTTTGTGATCAGATTTATTAGAAGGCTGACAGAGGCCAAGTGCAAGGTCTTGCACCTGGGTCAAGGCAATCCCAAGCACAAGTACAGCCTGGACAGAGAATGAATTGAGAGCAGCCCTGAGGAGAAAGACTTGCAGGTGCTGGTTGACAAGAAGCTCAACATGAGCTAGTAATGTGTGCTTGCAGCCCAGAAAGCCAACTGTATGCTGGGCTGCATCGAAAGGAGTGTGACCAGCAAGTCAAGGGACCCTAACCTAACCTAACCCTAATCATTCTACTCTCCACTCTCTTAAGACCCCACCTGGAGTGCCGTGTTTAGCTCTGGAGCCCCCAAACAAAGAAGGATATGGACTTGTTGGAGCAAGTCCAGAGGGTCATGAAGATGATCAGAGGTCTAGAGCACCTCTGCTATGAAGACAAGCTGAGAGTGCTAGCTTTGTTCAGCCTGGAGAAGAAGACACCCTAGGTAGACCTTACAGCCGCCTTCCAGTACCTAAAGGAGACATTTTGCAGGGGTTTGTAGAGATAGTGCAAGGGGGAGAATGGCTTTAAACTGAAAGAGCATAGGTGTAGATTAGAAATTAGGCAGAAATTCTTTACTGTGAGGATGGAGAGACACTGGAGCAGGTTGCCCTGAGTAGTTATGGATGCTCCATTACTGGAAATATTAATGCCTTTTCCCTTAATACCTGTCTGTCTTGTATGTTACAGATCCATAACATAGAAAATTCTGCTGAAAATTATATAGCAAAGTATTTTTTTTCTTTCAGGTTAGGTGCTCATTTTGCTATGATACGTGCTATGACAAGAGAACCTTCTTTGCAGTGAATCTGTTGAGAATTCTTCCTTATTGCTACCTCCCCAGAGGGGGCATGGAATATATAATTGATATTTAAAAGTTGAAGTTATATTAAAATAGAAAGTATTATACTTAATATTTTAAATTATCAAATTAGAACAACCTTTGACTTCAGGCTAGGCTTTGCAGTGCCTCTTTTGAGTTACAAGAGTCTTATCCAATTGCTGCTGGTTCCCATGATGACTTCTGTCCATTCCTCAGAAGTCTGGCTGTGGCTATTCCCTGTTTTCTACTTCATTATCTATTCTTGTGTTGCAAGCTCCCAGTTTGACTCTCTCACTGCTTCTTTTGCACTCCCAGACTCAGCTGTTTACAACAAAAGCAACCTCTCTTCTAACGGTTAGTCTAACTTATTCACTTTTCTAACAGGATATAAGAGGTAAGCTGAGATCAAACCAGTCAAACAATCTGTCACATTGACCAAACTCTCAATCTTATTTTAGATACTATTAAATCCTTATCAGTACCTTATATTCCACTTCTTGTCTGGTTCTAAATACCTTCATGATACTGCTTCCAAGAGAAGAAAAAATCTGGAATGAAAACATTCATTTTTGTTGACTCCCTATGTTGCCATACACACAAAGGCATTAGGCCCACTTAGAAAATCCTGGGAACCATTAAATAATTAAAGTGGTGTATTATTATATTCTTACCTATTCTTGAAAGTAGATGTCTAGGAGAAAACAAGGGTATATAGAGGGCAATCAGTAGAACAGGAGTTACATTTGTCTGATGTAAGTTCTGAGTCAATCAAAGAAAAGAGAAAGAAATATACAAATATGGGGGATGGAATTAGGGCTGTGTAACTAGAAGTGCTGCAGCTTTTCAAAGCTTTTGAGAAAACAAGGAATACTTAGCTACTGGTTTAACTTATTGAAATCTTTTGTTTGTAAAGACTTCTGTATGCAAAAAGGGATTATAGGAGGCTGAGAACACACAGATCCTGTCATTTCCTCAAGCCATAGAATCTCCAGGTGAAACCTAAATGCTTGGGTGCAATGTGACCTTTCTCTAGGAACTGCAGAAATCATATCTGTGAAGACTGCACAGCTGTCACC
>JBCJKH010074959.1:15285-38064 GCA_039877255.1 Loriculus beryllinus | reverse complement strand
ACGAAGCCTTGCATGGCATGGTTTAGTGTGAGGTGTCCCTGCTTATGGTAGGGGGTTTGGAACTAGATGATCTTAAGGTCCTTTCCAACCCTAACTATTCTATGATTCTATGACCATATTTCTAATTTCTTTGTAACACAGTTTAGCAGGATGCCATACTTCTAGTCCTTCTGCTTTGCAACTCTGAAAGATGCAAAGAATTATTTTCAGCTCAGCTCAGTTCTCCCACTGCCATGTAAACCTACACAGCATGGAATTCCGCATTGCAGCTCACATCCAGTGGAACGCCACAAGTATTTCCATGGGGAATTTCCAGGAGCTGGACTGATGATAAAGGAAGTCTTGCAAGAGAGAGACATCTGAATCCCATTCTGGCAGGCTAAAATATAGCCAGCTGTAATTTTAAAACTTTTAAAATCACACTCGTTTAAGATTTTTAAATTCCGTTTTCCCCCTTTTTTTCTACTGATATTACAAGTAGTGTCCAGTTTAAAACAGGCTCTTAAAACTTTTTTGCTTTACAACTGCTGTAGGGTAAAATATTAGTAGCCTAGATTAAACAAGCGGATGGTATTGGTCTCTCCAAAAACACCTGAAGTACCTCAGGTTAATGGGAAAACTGACTTTGAAAAAATAGTTAGAATAACATCCATATTAAAAGGTTATTAAAGGAAAAAAACTCCAAAATAACAACAACATAAAAAAACCTTTAAAAAAAAATCCCCACAAACGCCATAGTTTCCTTGCCTATTCTTGCACCAGCAGACCCTCTGAACTTTCTAAAATTGAATATTCACATGGTAACATTACTCAGTCTTAAAAGGGCTCAAACCTTCTAGGACATCTTATTTTATGAAACTCAGAGTGTTACAGGTAAGGTTGGTTTTTTTTTTTCCCTCAGGAGTCACTTTGCTCTCTTTCTGTGACTCCAAAAAAGCAGGGAGATTAAAATAAATGATATGGAACATACCAGTCTAAAGGTCACTATTCACAGTGAGATTTAAAGAAAAATGTAGTAGCAAAACCTGCACATGTTCTTGCAATACCCAAATTTCAAGTTGGCAAACTCTCTGTGATGGTTACTCTCTAAACATATTGGCCATGATTTCAAAATGCTGCTATACCTGGCTTTAAATCACACTAATTCATGGGTTCAGGAAGGGTATCTCATACAAAGAAAACATAAGCATCTATTTAGATGGTCTTCCAATCCCTACATGAAATTATTTTTCAGATCTTCTCCCAGTTTGTTTGTGCCTAATTCTTACTCTACATCTGTAGATTTTTAAGTGTGTAATCAGAGATGCAGCCTTTGCCTCTGCATGGGACCAAAAGAAAACCACTATAATAACCTTGTTAAATCCTCATGCTTCCATTAATCTCATACAAAACAGGAAGTACATTTTGAATTATTTGCTTTCTTATTCCTCTAATTGTTTATGGGACTGAGCCTTTCCTTTTGTTTTGTTTTATGAATGTATTTATATTTCTTGATCATGGTCATGTTCTCTTTTCAGGTCCTATCTTCTCTCAAACTGAGCTGTATAAACTCCTGCACAGTTGGCAGATGCAAACAGGAAACACCCTCTGGAGATGTTTCAGTGGGCAGTTCCGAAACTCATGTTCTTCACTAGTCTCTGCTTTGGACAGTTGTTCTTGTATACTTCTGACTGATCTGAACAAAATCCTTCCTCTATAATATCCTTAATTCACACATTTTAGCTTTTCTCCCTCAACTCCTAATCCTGTTCTTTCTCTTCACTCTCTCATCTTCCTTCTTACAATCCTCCTAGGATAATTTAACCTGAAAGATTAATCGAAAAACCCCTTCTGTATTGAAAAAATGTCATCTGCAGCCACACCTTGGCTTGTAATAAAATGTACTATTTCTTTCTGTGCTTCCTCTTTGTTTTCTGTTTTGAACATGAGATCTTCAGCTCAAAAGTGTACTATATCCCCTTCACACAATGTCTGGCACAGTGTGGCTGTGCTCTAAACTGTCCTACAAGCTGCACACTAATTGATCTTTCAGCATCTACCTGCTAAGCCCATGGGAATCAACAACCCTAGTGATAACACACTTGGGAGAGGAAAGCACTTCACCCTATGCCTTTAGAAGGGAAAGAAGAATGTCCCATGTATTTTCTTTTATTTTCCACTAATTCCTGAGTTTGCTCGCTTTGAGGTTGCTTTTTTAAAGCTACCTGAGCAGTCGCCTTTAACTTTAGCAGGTGGTGACAGATAAAACATGGAAGTACATTATATTTCTGTTCTTGCTGATCTGTTACCCTGAGACACAACCTTACCTAACTGGGGTTTGATATCACTAACTTCTCCCTGACCTGCGGCTGACATGCTTTCAAAATTCTGCTCATTTAGAAGGCCACCGATTGTGGAATTTCACATGCTGTGTACTTGGCATCTTCCACTAAGCAAGTACAGCCATCTGTTTTAGTTCGTCATCATACCAGTCAGCCCTTCAAAATACCACAGATGACTTTTTTAACATTAAAATGCAAAGACCTCCACATAGCAATAAGGAGGAAGGGAGAATAAATTAGGCAATGCTTAGAATAGGAAAGACAGCAGCCCTCAGATAGCTATAGATACTACATTTTCATTTGAATGTTCTCAGGTTGCTAAGGAGATGGGCAGGAAGAGAATTTGGAAAGGGCACCTACCTTAAGGAGCAAGGTGAGAAGAGAAGGCTGCCAAGCTTCCCATCATCTAGACTTTGGTTCAGAACTTAGGACAATACAAGATGTTGCTGTTCATCACAATCCTCAACTCAAAGCGTCTAAGATACATTCTGGGAATCCTAAGTAAGAGAGACTGAAGATCTGTATCAGAAGCTCAATTTTATGCATGGAGAAATTAAGTTCAGAGAGAACTGAAAAACTTGTTTTAGGTCACCCACCAGATCAGGAGATGTTGCAGTGCCTTACCTATCCAAATAAACCACCATGTTGAAACAAATCTAAGTAGTTGCATCATTAAACACTTGGAGGACTGTGTCCACAGACTGCATCCATAGAATCAGAGTTTTTCCACTGCTATTCCAGAGAGTGTCTGCTACTAGATTGGGACACTTGCTAAAGACAGAAATGAGTACCAAAACCAAAGCAAACAACAGCTACAATAAAAGCTGCTGAGCATTTCAAACTAATAATTTCCTGTAAACACAATTCCTTCAAAATAAAGATGTTTAGAAATAGCAGTAAAGCAGTCCTAAGCATGATAGCACCATCACCAGCTAGCTTCATCCTCTGGGGAATTAGAAGTACTCAACTATGCTCCTTGCATTATAATCAGCCAATCTTGTTATGCCTTCCTGCTTCATAATTACAGGTCTTATTAACTAAGATGAATTTGATAAAAAAATTGGCATCACAAGTAGTACTGTTCTCAAAAGAAGAGATGCCAGTGAGAATGTTTCTTCATTTACCTTAATTGCCAAAGCTTCCATTATTGTTAATATCATCAAAATAGATGATTTAATAAGAACACCATTAGTGCAGACCTTTTTTTTATTATTTTATAGAATTTTCAATGTAAAAAAACTAGTTACCTAGAAATAATCAGATCTTAGCCTTTTCTAGACAATGCTGACTTTAGTAGAGCCGCGAAGTTCATACTGGCTGAGTGTCAGGCACAATCTAATATCCAACAACTCTTGGATAAATTAGAGCCTTTCCCATAAAGTTTTCCTTTCTGAAAATAGCTAATAATAGCAGGCTGCAGCTTTCAGTATTCATTACCTAGTAGTTCATCTACTTTAAACAATTTTCATTTCTACTGAAAGGTAAAGCTAGTGAGTTTCATTTATTCAGTTTAACTATGATAGCCTGTTGTATGAACTTGTCAGACCATATTCTGTGTGCTACAAGGATATGTATCCAATCATAATATAGCAAGTTACTGTATATGTATCCAATTATAAAACACCAAGCTGTTGTAAGCAGATGCAGACAACAGTATAAAAAGGATAGATGCTTTGTAATAAATGACTTTTGTCTGATCACACTGATCTCTGACTGGGTCCATTTCTGCGGCAATAGCCCAAGTGCCATATAATCTCTCAAAACTATTTCCCTGTAGAGTTTGTAGTTTGTACCTCACTGGCAGTTCTGATTGTGCCCTTTTTTTAAAGTGCCTTAAAAGAAACAGAGGGAGAATATTCACAATTTCCAAACTCTTTATTGCAGGTGTAATTGAATTGGAAAGTGTAGATTTAGTTGATCACCACCTAACTAGCCTCAATTCCTTTTCAACTGTTCTGTTTGTGTTAATCAGGACAAGCAGGACGTTAATTATGACAGGGGGACTCCTGGGTGACTAAAGCATGTTGCCTGTTAGGTGCCACTACTGCAGCTCACCTGTGCCTGTAGGGGCCACAGCATTTGCCTGCAATCTGTAATGACCTTGGAAGCTGAGAAGTACATAATCTCCTAGTGCATGTATAAAACCAGGATGTGATTAGTGTCCAACAGCAATGTAGGCAGGAATATAAGAAGGTGGCCTTGTTCTGCTGGGTATTTTGCTATCACAGCTCTCCTTGAAGATACTGAGAGGTATAAATGTGTCTATAGTAGCATAATATAACTGAATGCCTCAAAGAATTCTATATTTGAGCCTGTGGGATGAAAAAGGTTCATTTATATAGTGACAGATAGGTTGGGTTTTAACCTGCTAAGGAAATGAACTGGTAGAGCTGGAACTGACCAAAGACTGTGGATAGGTCCCACATTTGAGAAGGAATACCACACAAAATCTTTACCCAGAGAAAGGGAGACAGGAACTGGGAAGTATCTTAATGTCAGTTCTAAGTGTTTACCTTTACTGGTAAAAAAAGTCCTGCCAATCATTCAGATTATGCTGATACACACTTATTATTCTTACATGCTGTTATGATCACCTCACGAGGTTCAACAAGGCCAAGTTTGCTTAGATGAAAGCAGTCTTCTTTGGGTAAGACAAAGCACAATTTTCCCGCTGTCAGCAAGGAGTCATGGTTCAGTATACCACAGATAACTGATACAGTTTATAGATGGTAAATTTGTTTCTTTGTGAATACTGTTTCTTGTATCAAATAACTTGAACAGTTGATACCTACAATGAGCTTGACCAAGCTTGATGCTGTATGGAGAGAAGAAAATGAAACATTTGTTTCTTAAAATAAGGCACCTAAAGAAATAAGCAAATTAAGGATTTCAATATTCAGTTCCACTCTTTTTCTGGCTTATAAGGTCTGGCTAGAAAATTACTTGAAAAACAGGTTTCAAATGATAAATGCCAATTTGTCAGAATATAATCGCTGGAAGAACGCATCTATGCCCTGAAATCGCTCAGCAGGAACCTTGTTCACCTGTCAGACTATGCAAGCAGACGAATTTCTGCTAGGTGTCTCGCTTTCTCCAAGGAAGATGAGGAGGACTTTTGTATCTGAAGCCTAAGAGCTTCCAACTTCCAGATCACTGAGGTAGCATTTGTGAGGAAGAATTCATTCTGCAAAGTCTGGAATGCAGCACCTTGAAATCACTTAATACAGATGCTGTACTGGAAAAAATAATAATAATGCCTTATGGATACAAAGGCACTCTAGATGCAAGCTGGATTTAAGACAAAAATGTGTACTGCTTTGACATTTCAGGTCTAGAGGAGTTCCTTAAGAGAAAAGTTTTGTTAAGGAAAATGGGAGAAGCTGCCTTGTGCCTGTACATTAGTTCATCTGACTATATACCACCTACGTTTTTAACCTCATGCAACTTCAAAAATTCTTGGAAAGATACAGCTGTTATTTTATAATTTGCATATTTTTCTTTGCTGCATCAGGATTCATCTTTCACTTGCTCTGGAAAAGACACTATGATAGAATTTAAAAACCATATTCCATTAAGTTACATTTATGTAACCTCGCTAACTTCAACAGGCTTCAAAACTTTGCAAATGATTCTCCCTCTATATGACACTACAAAATTAAAAGTCAACCCGTTGCTTTGAGTAATTTTAGTTAGACCTAATAGTTCTGACAGTTTAATTAGCTTTGATGGACTTCAAAATTCTTTTTTCTGAGATGTGACTATAATATGACAATAACTTTGTTTTCCCAAGGAAGTGAGACCTATGCAACTCTACTGCCAGGTCTCCTCTTCCTAAACCTGTGAGTCCATTGAGCACTTCAGACTCCAAGAGATATTCAGCTCTCAAAGAGACAGTAAGTTGCTATACATTTTGTGAAAACTGATTGCTAGAGATAGATCAAAATTAGTTCTACCACTAAGGAGAGCTAGTTGCAGTTCAGCCAGTTGGCCCATCACCACGGATATAACGAACAGGCAATCAGCACACGCTTATTTCAGCAACAGCATATGTTGCCACATTCTCAGCCAGACAGGCAAAAGACATTGGAAGGAGCAGGAAGAAGTACTTGAGCACTAAGGATGGGAAGGACTGAAGAATGCAGAAGAAAAAAAAAAAACAATTTAAAAAATGGCATTAGTTCCACTGTTCACAGAACAGCATACTTTGGTGTCTTAACACTGTAGATTTTGCCTTGGATAATGGAATACATGAATCTTGCATGCAGAAGATATATATGTATCTTATACAGAAGATATATATGTGATATATGTGTATATAGATATATGTGTAGAGGATGTATATGTACTTCAACACAAGTGATTCCTGCCTTTTAGTCTACATTTCTTTAAGTCATGATTTATTCATAATAAGATGCATTTTACTGGAGAGAAAAGAATTTATGTTTCATTTGTGAATGGAATGAAAAGCAAGTTGTTCTGCTTTATGGTACCAAGGAAATTTAAAATGAGAGCTGTTGAAAAAGATTTTCAAACAAGAGAATGAATAGAAGTAGGTGATGTATTCATATTCTGGTAATGACAGAATAGACTAATAGCAGCACCAATATGTGTTACAAACTCAAATTCATATGAACTCAATAGAATCACTAAATTTTAGTAAATATAGCTGGATAGTTTTTCATCTCCCATTGGCTGTTGTTCTGCTTATCTGACAATTTGAAGACACTGAATGGTCTATTTAAAATCAAATACCTTTTGGGGAAAATAAAATTGTCTGATATAATTAGATAGTTAGGATTGTCCTCCGCTACTGCAAAAATGAAAGTGACACAGTCATAACTAACTTATACATGCACACACGTATACCTACATACATAAGATATTATGTATATAACATTATTTTTTTTTCTTATCATATTTAGGCTCTTTATAGAAAAACAAAACAAAACAAAACAAAACAAAAAACCAAACCAAAACATGGAATCTCATGCTGAAATAAGTTTTTGGACTACCATAAATATTTAAGGCTGAGAACCTTGACAAGACCTGATTTCTAGTTATGCAACAATTCCATCAGCAACTGATGAATATTTAAAATTTTGCATGTTTGTATTCATTTGAGTCTTAATTTACTTACATTCAGGAAGCATTTTTAGAACCCTCAGTATCAAATAACCTGACCTGAAATTACAGAATTACTCCTAGAGACTGATGATTTGTGGAAGCAAAAAATATAGCACTGCCTGATTAAAGCAATACAGCAAAGGTGTTACAGTAAGAATTCTATTACAGTAAAAATCAAAGAATATCCATTTTAGCTGTCTTCCACATAAAATCTGGGACAACCTCTACTTTCAAAGATCTGTGTCTTCAGGGTACACGTGACTTCCAAAAGTTGTACATGAGTAAAAAGGAAGTAAAAATAAAGTTATAAATGGTCATAAACTGAAAACTTAGTATGGTATCCCAAGCAAGTAAGATTATACAGACATCAAAGAATGACAAAACGAGGTTGGCAGGAACATTTGGAGGTCATCTGGTCCAACTTGCCTGCTCAAGCAGGGCCACCTAGAGCCAGTTGCTCAGGACTATGTTCATGCAGCTTTTTTATATTGCCAAGGAGGGAGAGTCCACAACCTCCCTCCCAAACTATGGCAGTGCTCACTCCCCTCACAGTGAAAGTAATTCCAGCTGTTCAGAGGGAACCTCCTATGTTTCAGTTTGTTTGGTCCCATCACTGGGCACCACTGAAAAGAGCCTGTCTCCGTCTTCCTTACACTCTCTCTTCAGGTATTTCTATATATCAATAAGATCCCCCTTGAGCCTTCTCTTCTCCAGGCTGAACATTCTCTGCTCCCTCAGCCTTTCCTCATAGAAAAGATGCTCCAGTCCCTTAGACATGTTTGTGGCCCTCCACTGGGCTCTCTCCAATAAATCCATTTTGCTTGCTTTTGCTGTGGAGCCCAGAACTTGACCCAGCACTCTATGTGTGGCCTCATCAGTGCAGAAGGGAAGGATCATCTTCAACCTGTTGACAGCACTCATCCTAGTGCAACTCAGGATACATATTGCTAGCTCATGGTCAAATTGATGTTCCCCAGGACCCATCCTATGAAACTATATTAATGAAATATATTTTCTTCCTGATCAATATATTGTTTAAACACACAGATGACTTTGTAACATCAAAGCATGTGTGAGCAAAGTCTTTTACTGCCATGTACAGACAGTCCCTAATACAGCTAGCAGTGTTTAAGTCTGTTTATTGTTTACACAGTAAAAATAATTTCTAGTTGAAGCAGCTGGTTGTAGGATATAGTTAAGCAAGCAAATTAATAAAAAACTTGGTATTTTATGAAGCCAACAGAGATTCAGAAATGGAAGAGCTAAGGGGTCTAACCTAGACTTTTAAAGCCAGAACCTTGAATGCGTATCTTTGGTTTGAAACAAGTATCTAGTTTAAAACCTGAGAGCAGTTCATAGTCCTTGTAACTCCCTGTCACACTGCTGGAGTCCAAAATTACTCTAAATAATTAAATCACTATGAAGCTCTTAGTTTATCACACAATTGTTGGAGTCATGCTGAAAAAATTGCATGGAACTGCTCTATGAGAACAAGCAAATATTTGGCTATTAAACATGGATATTATTGCTGTGTAAACATACATGTAAGATTAGGGAGCTAAAAGCCAAATACATGAATTATTGAAGCAATGTTTGATACGCTGCACTGAAAGAACTTCAGTAATTTCTAAAAGAAGTAAAATTCCTTGGTGAGGGTACTGCTAGAATGCTAAAGAATGCTATAAACATTCTCTTTAAATCTATTTTTATTGTCTTTTGCCCACAGAAAGAATGTATGATATACTTAGTGCATTTCAAAGCCTGGGACTCTTCAAAAAGTATATCTACTAGGCAAGTTTTCTGGTTATGAATAACACTTACAACTCTTCAGAGAACAAACGTAGTATTTTCAAGCCTTCCGTATTTCCCTTGCTCAGCCACAAATATTGTTTATCTTTGCTGCTGGTAAAAGGCAGAATAAAGGGAAAAAGTTTCAGATGCATCACTAAAGGCAACATATTTTCTCTTTCTCAGTTTAATACATACATTTTGCTGAAGGCTCTTTAAGCCTCTCATGCATTCAATGTCAGAAATTTGGTCTGAACAACATTAGCCTCATTCCCTCTCATTCCTGGGAAGTCCAGACCATGAAGACTTCCTATAGAAGCCAATACTGTATCTCACAGCAGTGTACCATCAACAACCAAGTCCAATCCTATATTTTTTTTCATTTTATGTACTGGGATGTACAGGCCAAAATGATCAAAGACAGTGCCTTAAATTTGGCACTGAAGTGCTTTTATTTTCTGATGTGGCAGAATGGGCACATCTCACTTAACAATCAAAAGCCTGCTCTGTAACTGCAGACACTTAAATATGAGCATTTGGCTTCTTTACCTTTGTGTTTATTGCATGAACAGTATTTGTCTATGCAATGCACGCTGATATCCAGCACTGACAGCTACTTTCCAAATAAAAGCAAACCAAAAAAAAAAGAAAAAAAAAAAAAAAAAGAAAATTAAGAGAGAGCAAGCAGGCAACACTTCAAATCAAAACTCACCTATGCAATTCTCAGGCCCACCCTGAAGCCATATAATTTGAAATATGTAGTACTTTCCAGAAGGATGAGGTACTTTTACTGTAGCTAGTAAAGCAACTCTGTGTTGTCACAACTGTAAATTTACAGATAAAATAAATCAAACTGACAAAATGCACTGTGATAAAAAGTTCTTCAACAGTACAAGAATCATTATGACTATTCCATTTCACTCAAACTGAATTACACTCAATAAATAAAACATGTGATGATAAAAAAAAAAGCTCTATCTCCAAGCTACTTACAGCATAAGTGGATTAGATTCCATGCATAATGGACTAGTAAACTGCAGACCCATATAAACTGAGGAAAGAGAATTCCATTTCAAATCCTGAAACAGTATGAAGTTGACAATTGCACAGAGTTATTACCCAAATGCTAGGCAGTCAGCCAGGAGGCTTCAACATAAAATTGCCTTAAGCAAGAGCAGCAAATAAGGGGAGGAGTTAACAGGGGAAAAAAACCCAAAACAATTATATTCACTCACAGGATGATATTTGTCACTAGAAAGGCCAGAATGACAGGTGATTAAGATCTTGTTAATGGGAAAAAATTAAAAAGTTAAAACCCAAAAGAGGACTTAATGTAAGAGGAAATCAGTGAAATCAGCATTTTAGTACCAAATACAAATCTAGAAACACCCCCCCCCCCCCCAACAGAAAAGGAACAGCCATTTTATTCTGTTAGTTTGTTGTAATTCCCTTTAGAGTTCACGTGGATAATGAACGATTAATGTCTGTGTGTATAAAACTAAAACTCTGTCTTAATTGGGTTTGGCTGAGCTAATTGCCTCTGATCAATAAAACTGACACATAGTACACTTGTCCTTCAAGAATCTCACTCTGGGCCTCATTCTACTTCCCTCAAATCGTGCTTCTGACATCCAGGGGAGCAAAAATTCGTCACGTTAATAGAAAATTGAAGTAACACAGAATAACTTAAATAGAGCAGTAAGCACTGGGGAAATGTGCATTTTATTCGACTAAAACTCCCCTTGTGCTTCATGACACATCCCATCCGCTCGCAGCAGCTCCCTGGCATTTTTGCAGCCCCTTCTCTGCAGCCTTTCTGTCGCTTCAGTTACACCAGCACAGAGACACCAGGAGAGCCTCCTAGCGCTAGCACAGCATACAGCAATAAAAAGCGAGTCTCCCCCGGAACACCTCCAAAACACTAAAGTTCTCTCCCCCAACCCACCTCCCTCCCCAGTGCCCCGTAAGAGTAGCTACAGTCACACCAGCATTTTCTAGCACTGCAACGACAAAGAAAACACACTTTTTTCCGCGAACAAACCAACTGTGCTTTATAGCCTCGGGGAACATCTAATCGTAGGGTACAATGCCTACTCTAGTAAAATTACACACAGGAACAACAAAAAAATAGCAGATGCAGGCACAACATAACTACTTAATACAACTCCAAATATTATTGTACAGCATTACTTCATACTTAGTACATCCTTTTAATTTGTGGACAACCGGGTAAAGATTAGTTATGCAAGTTATGCAGTCTATCCAAGTATCCCTTCTAATTAACAGGCTAAACCTGCCTGATATAGGCAGCTGCTGTCTGTAAAACCATGGGATTCTCCTCACAAAGACACAGCAGCATGGCTGCACTTGAAACCAGTTGTTCCAAAGTGCATCCCCTCAGATCATTTCAACATAAGTAACAATGCAAAAGTCATCAGAAAGAGCACAACCCAGTATTCTGCTAGGAGGCAGGAACATGAGGCTCATGTCTCTGCTTTTTTCCCACGAAGATCATCTGCATTGTCCAATAGACATGTGTAACACAGATCTCCCCACCCTGCTTAACCAGAAGTTTATGAAAGCAACACTGTGACTGCATCAAATTCAAGGCGGCCACTACACAGTGAGCTTGACCCTGTTGAAACCAGAACCAGTTTTTAAAGCGTCCTTCTGAGATTAAATAAGCCAGGAATTGTACTTAATACATTATCAATAATATCTTGCTTATTTAAGGTACATGCCCTCCAGAGAAATGAATACTAGGGCGTCTTTTGTTTTTCTATACACAGCTGTGCCCTCTAGTGGAACTGGCTAATTCAATACAGATTTTGTCCTTTCCTCAAAATTGGCACACTCTACCTGAACTAAAATCAGTAGCTGGAGTTACGGTCCTCCCTTTCTTTAAAAACCTGTTGTATTAACTTCAAAGAATTTAATTTTACAGAAGTTTCAAGATATTGAATCCAAACTGCAATGTCCTAAATAAGGTCCTAATTTTTGAAGCATCCCTCCTATCAGTTATTATTTTCATATAAGAAAATACTGTTTTGTGGTCTTTTAGGTAATGTCAGACATAAAGTCAATGCAACTAATTTGGGAAGAGAGAATATGAGTTGAAGCAGTCTGGAGCCATTGCTGATCTATTCCAATTACACTTTCTTAGCACACACATAAAAAAAGATAGCAAACTTCAGTAAGAGTAGAAATTAGTTTCAGTCCCAAATTTCATTTGCAAGCTCACTGGGGGAGCAACAGCCAGAGCACACAATCTGATTATACAGTACCACGCCTGACAGGCTTCAAGCAGCAGCAGCTTTAATTTTTTGTCTTCTGTTGCCTCACTGACAATATCAGCACTGAGGAAGGGATGGTTTTGGCTCACTATATAAAAATGGCAAAAGGATAAAAGACCAGTTATACAGTGAAGGCAGAAAAGAGGATGCAGGGGAAGGAAAGATAGCAGGAGCTCCTGTCCTGCATTGTAAGTAGTTTTCAAGGTTTACCACCCTCAGTGGTGACAGCATAATTATTGTTCCCACATCCATGACTGAACACAGCCATGACTGAAGATTAAGAAAACATAAAGTTACACCACTGAATCAGGGTAGGTTTCAGGAAATGAGAGGAACACTAGCCATGTTGAGATGGTCACTCATTTCAGCATGTGTTATCCCACTACATCCAGGCTGCCCCTGGAAATGTCTGTCCACAGGTATGTGCTCCTATTCCTTCACTAATATCAGATTTAGCAACTATGATCCTGCAGAAGGGATTTGTTCAGCTTCCTAACTCTGCTAAGCTACCAACTATGCTCCCCCCAACATTTTCCTACAGGTCAGAAGGGTGGCAATTAATCATGTGTTCAGTCACCAGGTATGATGTAAACAGAGTGGGAGATCAGGACCATGGAATTTCACCATTACTTATCTCTATCACTATGATGTGCCCCCTGTCAAAGTCTCTTTCATGAAACAGCGAAACTGAAGTTAACATATACTTTGATTATTCTATACTCCAGTTAAGTCTCATTTATAACACACCTTTCTGGGCTCATAAATTCCAACTCCATTCTACTTTTCTTAATCACTTTCTTAGTGCAAAATACTATACATACAAACTTTTATGTTGGACTAAGCCAATCTCCAAATTTTTCATAGAAAAAATATTAAATATAGAATTAGAAGTATTTTTCAGGCTGTCAGAAAGGTGGTCCATTAAAACGTTAACATCTAAAGCAAGTCTTTGAACCTACATTAACCTGGAGATTAAGTCCCATACCTATTCTTGTGTGAACCCAGTTAAGAGTATTTTTACTTGTGGGACAGAAATTATTCTTCCAGTTCTCATTAGGACTGGCAATGATTACTGCCCATATCTTCTTGTGCTAGTTCCCAGGAAAAGCAAAAAAAAAAAAAAAAAAAGCAAACAACCCAAACCCAACTTTCTTTATTGAGATAAAAAGATATTTTCTATTCATATAAAACTTTTATGTTATCTTCAGGGACTTTATTGCATTGCTAAAGCCCCAAGAGTTAGTGTAGGTAAGAGGAAAAAATAACTCTTATTAGGCAGCTATAAAGGTAAATTTGGAAAATGGAGCTCTTATAAGCTCCTAGGAATGGCAGGTAGACCTCAGGATAAGTGAGACTATGACAATAAGTTCTTGTGATGTAATACTCAAATTCAGTTTCCACTTACGTCATATGACCCTACTGAAGCTTTAGGCATGTAAAAGCCTTTGACAGACACCAACCTTTCTTTTTAGCATGCAGTGGAATTCCTGCAAGAAATGCTGAATCAGACCTTAATGCACACTTTCATTTTAGCCTTTATTGAGTGAAATGGTAATAATAGAGTTTTGGAATTAAAGTTTACTTCCAGTAAGGTTGATATCAGTACAGAACAAGCTAGAAAAATAAAATATGTATAGAGTCCAAGAGCTATAATATCCATTAGTCAACTTCTAGTCATATTCTACAGATCTTCATAAATCATGAAATTTTCACCAAAAAGCTAAAAATAGAGATTGTTAAACCATGTTTATGGCTTAACCATAAGCTATCCCTCCTATATGTTTAATTCTCCTTACCTATCTAACCGCATAATGATGTCACAAGACTAAAGCAATTATCATACCATTTGACACAAGTTGTTTGTAGGGAGCCCCATTGACCCACACTTCAGTAAACCTCACCTGCCCTGTGGGCACTTACTGGCCCTCACTAACGTCACCTGTGGCTTCCATCCACACCCTCTAACTATGGAACCCCTGGGAACCCCTCCTAAATTTAGACCTGGGCCTTCAGTCTCTGCTTGAGCTTTATTGCAGGGGTGGTGTCTAGCACTGCCCCCTCGTGACACCTCAAACCATTTACAACTGCACACAAAACATTGTTATAAGTTTATGATGAGTGAAGTGGAACTTGGATTCAGATTCATTACATGTATTTCTGGAGAAGAAGCAGGGGAGCTTTGCTCCCTGCTTTAACTGAACAGATGTTCTGCATTATTTCGCATCACTTGTGTTACTCTGAAAAAAATTAAAACTGGACCAATAATGAGAGTAAAAACATTTGATGAGAGCAGAATTCAGCTCCACTGGACTTAAGTGTATCTTCTAAGTTAAAGGATGCATGATACTCCCACTTCAAGCATTCAAAAATTACACAAAGATCAAAAAAGTTTCTACTAGCAAGGCTCTAAGGACAAAATGTCATGTATGTAATTCAGCTTTGGTAATGGAAATGGCATAGAGCTCTGACTTTTCTGGACAAACTGGGTGATGTCCAGATCAGACCAGCAAGAATAAATTTGGAAAGTGACTACAAGGAGGGGGGCAGAGGGAGGAAGGAAGGAACTGGTATTACTCACTCAAGAAACAAAAAAGATCAAGATCAAGCAAAACATGCGAGCTGATAACTTCAGGAGCTTGCAGAATCTCCTTCATTTTAAGTTCTTAAGAACCAGTTAAACAAACTCTATATAGCATATTTATAACTCACACAGCCCTTGAGCATAGCATGTGCTCTTAGAAATCTCTTCCACTCCTGTATTCCTAGGATTACTGTGACTGCTAACACTATCTCAACACATTCCTTTTCCCAAATTCTACACAGAGATGGCAATGAGATTGTAGAAGACAGCAGTCTTTGAATAGTTTCTTTTTAACTGCAAAAGAAGTACTGTAGTCTAAAAGCATTCACTCCTTGTGAATTATTAGAGCCATCACTGACAAAAACATTCACAAGAAAATTGAAAATGTGCAACACAGATGAAATGTGTATGTCTTCTCAAAGGAAAGGTGAAAATTAGAAGTTAAACCCCCTCCCTTGTTTTCTGAAAACTTTAAGTCCTGTAACATGTTTATTACCTCAGGCCACATAGCACAGCCTTTGTCAGCACTTGTATGCCTGTGAATACATCAGAAAAAACTTTTTGATTCTTGTCCTTCCCCTCTTATTCTAGAGAGCTAAATATCCAGAGAACTGAAAAGTATCTGCTTTCGGATACTGTTTTTAGGTGAAGCAAGAGAAAAATACTGCCTAAACGTCACATGCTCTCTTACAGAAGTTCACATGCAGTTTGCCACAAAATGTCTTCCCAGCCTCCACACAAGACAAGCTACATCAATTTCAGTGCTTGGAACAATCAACCCAGTATTTTTTTCTTAGCTGTATTTAGCTTTTAATTTTTATTAAAGACAAAGAGCAATACTGGTTTTCAATAAGCCACATCAGAAACAATCCATAGGTCCCATGTTCTTCTAATAGCATGCAAGCAGAGAGTGAATGGGATTATGGTGTCACTTTTCCAGTGGATTAAATGTACCTTGAACCACTGTGAGTATACTTCTGCAGTATTGGACAACACACTCGCACTCAACAATCCCTCTCTGATACATCTCCTCTGTAACAAATTATTTCAGTGCTCACCACTTAGTACTTTTGGAACTTTTAACTAAAACTTCAGTGGTTAACAAATAAAATCTTTTGACTTTGAAACCTCAGCTGCTTTATACAAAAATGAAAGTCTCAATTATATGGAATTTAAGATTTCCAACATTCAACTAAATCCTGGGTCTGTGTTCCACAAATATTAACTGAAACTACACAGGGTAGGAGATGGTCTTCCTATTACTGTGACTATAAACAGGCACCCAGAATGAGCGGCAAAGTGTTCTGAAAAGGTCTTATTCCACTTAAACTGTATTGACTAGTTGACTTGCGTAATAGCAGTTATCATCTGAACAGATAGCATCTAGAAGCTTAATTTATTTTTTTTTTTTTGGTAATTATATTTTGCATATTTATGGAGAGAGACCTTTTGCAGGGGCATGTAGGGATAGCACATGGGGGGAATGGCTTCAGCTGACAGAAGGCAGATTTAGATTAGATATAAGGAAGAAACTCTTCCCAGTGAGGGTGGTGAGGCACTGGCACAGGTTGCCCGGAGGAGCTGTGGCTGCCCCATCCCTGGCAGTGCTCAATGCCAGGTTGGACAGGGATTGGAGCAACCTGATCTGGTGGAAGATGTCCTCGCCTGTGGTAGGGAGGTTGGAACCAGATGATCTTTAAGGTCCCTTCCAGCCCAAACCATTCTGTGACTATTTACTGTCTGTAATAACAGCCTTTTTCTGGTTTTTTCCTTCGAGGAGGTGTCATTAAGAGTCATTATGTACACAAGCCTGACAGCCTCCAAACAGCAACGGGCCACAGAGAAAAACCACCTGCTTTGCAAGGACCCTGAAAAGTTACCATGTACCCTTTACTGCAAGAACGCAGCAATCCCAGGAGACCCGGTGTTTTTCCTTTCCATACTTTCAAGATCCTGCCACAAAGCCCGATTCCCGGGGTTCACTCCTACACTACTGCCACTGATGTCAAAATCATTAAGATAAAGGGACCCGACCTGGCAAGGCGCTTACTGCGGTCTGTAAAAAGCCGCTCGCCGCAGCTTCTGGAATGCACGTGTTTCTTAATACCTGTTCTTGACGCGTCCTGGGCTTTATAGGCAGTTCTACCCAGCCTTACTCGCACACCAAAAACCCTAGGTCTCAGCAACCCCACGGAGACACTAACGCTGCACAGGAGATTCGCCTCATCACACCTCCCGCCACCGGAAGAGCCAGGGTGATCCTTCCGCTCGGCACGAAGGCGGACACCATCGTCATGGCGATCAGCTCCACCCCTCCCCTCGCCCCGCCCCGCCCGGCCCCTCGACACGGCCGCGGCCTGAGCAGCTGGGGCAGGTGGAGGCGATGTTGGAGACGTTGCGGGAGCGGCTGCTGAGCGTCCAGCAGGACCTCACCGCCGGGTGGGTGCCGTCCCGGCTGGGGACAGGGGGACAGGGACATAGGGACCAGCGGCCCCCAGCCGGGCCGGGAGGGGAGGGAGGGGAAAGCAGGTGACCGGGAACTGGGGGAAGGCGGGGACTGGTGCGGCTGGAGGGAGAGAGGAAGAGGAGGAGATGGAGATTGGGCAGGTGGGACCCCCTGGTCCGGGCCGTTTTCTCCCACCTCAGCTGCCCGGTGCAGGGACAGGGTGGAAACGTGGCCCTGGGATCTAACACCCGCCTCCTCGCTCTGTCTTTGCAGCTCATGGCGGGGTGGCGGGCTCTGCTCGCGGTGCGGTCGTCTGCAGCCGTGGGGCGAGTTGAGGGGAGGAGGTTGCGGTCAGGGGAAGGGAAGAGAAGCTGCTGCTGTGAGAGAATGAGGAAGATGTGAATGGGGCTAGTTAACGCGCTTGAATTTTTTATGAAGCGACTGACCTTCAAGGTTTTATGGATTAGCGTAATTGTTTCAAAGGGCATCAGTGTACTCTGTTTGGCGTATTGGAAAAGCTTTTCTTTCCTTGAAAGATGAGTTATTATCACTTGGGGAAAAGAAGCACAGGAAAAGTGGAAGTAGCTACCGCGTTATAAAGTAGAAAGCTATTCTTCCTGCGTTGCCCTACAAAGGTATTTTAGACAGGCCCTATGTCAATGCTATTTTTAGTGCAAGCAGGTGGTCTAGATGTGTGTTACTGGAAGTCAGTGGTGGCTGGAGAGCAAGGTCATACATCTGCTGCAAAGCTGTTGTTCATGAGCCACAGGAGAGTATTGTGTTGTAAACAGTTACTTTTAAAAACTGCATGGTCTGCGGCAGTATTGAGGCCACATTATAGTAATACCCCTATGGTAAATATTTATGTACAGTGATAGATGTCTGTCTGCTTCAGAATACTTTATAATAGCTTATTTGCACTGGTGTATAAGGGTCCACATAAACTAACAGAATAAGCTACCAGCCAGTCAGGTAAATTGCTTATATGTTATCTGTCTGAACAAGAGAATCAATTATTAAAATGTCTTTACAAAGGTATTACTTTATTGCAGTCTGTCTTTCAATTTTGCAGTTATTTGTAGAACTTCTCTCAGGGCTTGTTGTCTTAGTATAGTTCAAGGTTCTTTTGAAAAAAGATGAAAGGACAACAGGAAGGTCATAGCATGCTGGCTCTAATGGCTGTTTAACTCTATATTTCCCTTTAGTGCTGCAGTGGAGTGGATACATTTCGGTGTAGTCTCTAATTCACCTTTTTCCTTGTATTGCAATGTTTTGTTCTGTTCTGTCTTTGTGTTTTACCAGCTCCATTAACGTGCCCTTTTTGGAGTGTCAAGTCTTTAAGCATTGTTTTCATTTGCAGTGTAACTTTTGTTGCCATTGGGAACCTGTATCTCAGAGCCACAGTATCAGAGGCTTCAGAGAGCATCCATTTGTTTCTTGTAGTATCCCCATGGACTCAGCCCAGAACATGGCTTGTCCTGTTTTGCCTCCTTTGCTTTCCTAGACAATGCAACATCAATGCCCTAGTGTTCTGGATAACACCTATCCCCACCCCACTGAACTATTAATAAAAGTAATTTTATGCTGTTAAGACTTTAGCTCAGAATGGTCAAAATGTCAGGAATGCGGGGCAAGTTGTGGCCAACTTGTTAACTACACATTAATGCTTACAAAGTGAAACAGTTTGATCTTTTGAAGCATAGGGAGGGTGAAGCTATTCCAGGGCTTCTAAGAAAACAGTATCAATTCCAAAGGATTAAGGGAACTTTTGTCTGCAGCTGAAAAATATTAAATCTGTGTTGTGTGGCCTAAAGAAAGAGCAATTTAGGGTTGTTAGCCATTTCTGTGTACAAAGAAATGAGCTCCCTTTCCCCTGCTCACCTGTGGCTACTGTCTAGTTCTGTGTATCCTGTGAGTGAGAGATCTTGATTTTGACCTGTTTAGTGGTAAGGGATCTTTTACAGGAGGAGGAAAAAAAGACCCCATCAGCAGAACAGTGAACTGTGTTTGTCTGCACTCAGGCAGTAATTTGTGTACTTTTGATAGCTTGAGGAATGTGGCTCATGGTACCTCTACTTTGTATAGAGAACACTGGTAAAAGGAAGTTGATACTATGTAGTCTAGTGATAAATCCTTTAACCTTTTTTTCTGACTGCCTGGCAGATATGCTAGTAAGGGAACTGGTAGTTGTGACCCAGCATTTCCTTCTATATGCAGAGGAGTGCTGCTGTTACAGGTGGGGATGTATACTGCAATAACGTTCTTCCTCAGTGAGCTGTAGTTGTTGCTACTTGATCGAACTATTACGGACAGCTCTCTTAAGAGGGAGCTGACACATGCCTTAGCATGTCTCCTCAAATTGTCAACCACCTGTTTTGCTGTAAAGCGTTGGGGTTTCTTCTTTTGAGTTCCTGGAAATTGGTGGTGTTCAAGACTGCAGGAGTAATTTGGCTCACCCTAGAAGCAGACTGAATATCTGTATATTAGGGTGTTTCTCAGTCACTGCATCACTCAGAATTACATATCTCTGTCATGTCTGTGGATATCTTTGGGTGTTATAGCTCATTTTCATCTTGATGTCTCTATGTCCTTTATTTCTTCCTAAAGCTTGTTGTCCTTGGTAGCTGGGACTCCAAAGGCCATAGAGGACATCCATCATTGTGATAGTCAGAGAATAGCCAGGGGTTTTGACTCTCACTCTGCCATGCCGATTTGACTAGCATATATGTGTTGACTGAAAAAGAGTGAAGAGTGGAAAAGAATTGGGGTGGGTATGTACTGTTTGGTCATTGGTGTTTTGGGGGATTTGGTTTGGGGTTATTTTGTTGTTGGTTTGGTTCTGGGTTTTTTTTAGGAGCAAGGTACCAGTCAGTTTGAAATTGACAATTAGGTGAAGCAAGCCTCAGATAAGCTCAGAAGCAGTGCACTGTGGTCATGCTGCTGAAAATTCTGATAGTTGCCAGAAGAAAAGTTGTGCTCATGCTAGTTTTGTGTTGGCAGACATACAGCAAATGGCTATAAATGTCTCTGTGACCGTCATGCTTTTCCTTGGCACATATGTCTTGTAAAGAGTGATCTTCAGGATTAGATTGGTTGTTTCTATGCAGATCTGTAGTACCTGTCTGCTGAGGAAACAGTATCGAGAGCTGGATGACCTGGATGTATAGCTCCCATTAAGCTTTTCATACCCAACTGCATGATGTGCTTGTAGAAAAATCATATAATTTAGAAGCAGTGTCAGTAGAAATAATTTTGCATGGCAGTCTCTAGAAAACTGAGTAGAATTTGATTTATTTGTGAAATAAGCTGAAACAAAATTAATTGTAATAGACTGGAGTTAGCACCTTGTGTGTTCAAACAAGTTGTTCTCTGGTTTTGGTGTTGGAAATGTCTGATTTTTATTATTTTTTTTGTGTGTTTTCATTTATAGGTTGAAGACTTTGGGTGACAAATCAAAAGAAGCAAAAAAAAGCAGGCAGAGGTACTTCTGAATGCCTTAATGTATAGCATTGCTCTAGGATACTCTTGATACAGAAAAATTTGAAAATGGCTCTTACATTTATAGCTCTAAAGAATAAAGAACATTTGCGTGTAATCTTACAGAATACTCTTTTGACAACAGGAAAGTTTAACCCTAATGTTGAAAAAATACTTTGCTCAGTAGAGCCTTCATTGATAGGCTGAAATAATTTCTGATGGCCCTTAATGAATTTATGACTATTTAAGTTATGTGAGTGTTCAGCATTATTGTGGTACTTTATGCAAGATTCAGGTTGAAGTACATTGAAATGTAGTTGTTTCCAATCTCTGGAAATCTCATGTACTAAAATTGTAATTCAGTTTTTTTTACTGTAAGAACAGCAGTATGAGTGTTTATTGTGCAAAATATATGTATAATAGAGTACTTCAATTATCTGTTTCAAGAAGATTTAAGAATTATGATGGGTTTTATTTGGTTTGGTTTTATTCTCTCCATTTTACTGTATTGTTAATTCTTTCATCCTGCGTAAGCTATAGGGAAAAGCTACTTAACATCTGTAAATGATGTCTCTGTTGTTCTTCAGATAAGCTCGGATATGCTCTGGTGTAAAGCATGTTTTTACTAAAACAGTGTGTAGACACAAATCAGTTTTAAAACAAGCCCTGAACAAAAAATAAGGCATCTAAAATAAACTTTATTGAGTTCTGAAGGTTGGTGTTTTGGATATTTATATTGTATTTTTTAACACAAGACTGGTTGTATTGAAATGACATGGAAACTAAACTAAAAATGGGTGAAGGTTCGAATAAAACTGTTTTAGGCAGCTGCCTTCTCTATATGTTTCCAGTCCATAATGTTTTGGTTTGTCTGGTATACTGTAAATATCCATCACTTTTTGAGAAAAGCATTGGGTGAACCAATTGTATCATCACAAATAGGGGAATACCAGAGTGGCTTCTGCTTTGCTGGGACAAACATAGATTAGCTTGGTTATATGGATGGCTGAGAACTTGTAGGTCAGGAGCAGAGGTGTTGCAATGCAAGCTTGGTACTGGCCATCTGATCATGGAACAAATGGTGCCTTTGCTAAACAGCGTGATTAATTCTCTATATCATTAAATCCCAGTTCTTGTATGGGCCTTTAACTTCCTTGATGTCTGCTGAAAGGACAACACAGCAATATGCAGTTAGGAAGAGTTCTGGAAGGTGTCAAGGATCATTTTTTGATACCCTCTTCATAACTTTTTTGACATGCAGGAATAGCCTTAGGAAAGCCATAGCTCACTTAGAACTGGCATTTACTGGAGATGTTAAGGAAAAGAAGAGCTTCAGCCCTGCATTGGTTCTAAAAGGCTGAACAAAGAAAACATTGTGTTGTTAATGAATGGGGTAGATGATCTAAAGACAGCAGATATAGTCAATGCCTTTGTTGCTTCAGTCCTGACAAACAAGGTCTCCCAGTCCTCTGTGCTTAGTGAAAGGGTTTAAGGAAAAGACTGGCCAGTAGTGGATAAATATCAGTTTGGGGAACTTAACCCATAACAGACCATATGGGCCAAGTGGTGCTTCATAAAATTCAGGAGGTACAAATCCAAAGTCTTTCCCTAGGAAGAAGGTATTCTATGCAACATTATAGGCTGGGCCTGACTGACTAGCTGGGAAGCAGCTTTGCTGAGAAGATGCATGGCTGTGTATGTAAGGAAAAGCTTTTTCCTTATGAGGACAGTCAAGCAATGGAGCAGCCT
>JBCJKH010074959.1:0-15185 GCA_039877255.1 Loriculus beryllinus | reverse complement strand
CAGTCAAGCAATGGAGCAGCCTGCTCACAGAGCCTGTGAAGTTTCTGTCCTTGGAGGTTTTCAGATTGCAACTGAACAAAGTCCTGAGCAAGCTAGTCTGATCCAATAGGTGGTCCTAGTTGCAGTAGAGACTGCCTGAGGTCCCTTTCCACCTCACTGATTATCACTTTTCCCTTGTTTTAAAGGAGAAAAAAAAAAGTTTCATTTATAGTATTTTTCCCCCCCCCCCCATTCGAGTTGTTTGGATGATAGTGCAAAACAGCCTGCTCTGGTAATATAAGAAACAAATCTTGGATGATGTCAAGATATTCACATAATACATCCTTAAAAATGCTGCATTGTTAATTTTCTGTAACTTATGATAAGTTGCCTTTATATTTCAAGCTGCTATTAATGAAAATGCATGCATTCAGTAGAACATTAGAGCATTAGACTGACCATGTTCTTTACCTTAGTAATTATTTTTATAGAATATATTTTATATAATGTATCAAGTGCGATGTCTTTACTGAGACACAAAGAACTTGTGTAGTAGTCTTATTTTGAAAAAATGCCACCCTTAGCTTTAAAATACTCTTGTAAGATACACTGTGTAATGCGTTTGAACCAGAATTGACAAAACATTTGTGAAATTGAACAGTAAGGAATATTTCTGTGCTCAGCATACTGTCAAAAGCAGATATATATGTACTCATTATTTTTATAACAGCTTTGTGTGCATTAACAATGAGTGTATTTACAATTTGTTTTCCAGAACCGTTCAGTATTTGCCAGAGTGTGCTGGACTGGAAATACTAAGCAGGTATGACCTTCTCTTTCTTTGTTATTCTCTGCTTCCTGTAATTTCAGAAATAACTTTATCAGGTTGAGAAAATGAGAAGAAAATAAAGGTGATACTAATAGGGTTTTTGATGTTCTGCAGTTAGTAGAATGGGCGTGGGTACTGAATGTTAGATATGTTTAGAGCTTGCCCAGTCTTTAAGTGCTGTCATGTTAATGAAACAGAACTTCTGGAGGAAAAGCAACATTTGAAAGATGGCTTCAGTTCATGGTCTAATGCACAGGAATGAAGGAAACCAGCACTGAGGCCCAGCCTGTGGCTTCACTTTGATGTTTTATGACTTTTGCATACTTTATATGATTTCATTCTGTTCTGATAGTGACGGTATGCCTGTCATTGCCATGAAAAGAAAATGTATTCTGTGTGTACTTGATCATACTTTTTCTGTGTAACATGAGTGATTTTCATTGTAAATTTCCTTAATGTTTTCATCTTAAAAAGTCCAAACACCTATTCTTTTTATTTGGGGGTGTATGTGTGATTATCATCTTGGTAATTTTTTTTCATTTTCTTAATAAAACAGGATTCCAAATAGTGATTAAGGCTTTTATTTGCAGTCTTACAAATATTGTTGGGTCTATTTAGTTCTTAATGCAATGTAGTAGGTTTAAAAACTTTTTCTTTGAAATTATTTCTTACTGTATATTTGTCTTGGTGAAACAGTAAATACCAGAAGGAACAGTACAGCTTTTTAAACTGTTATTTCTGGTAGTCCCTATAAATACTAGCACAGTGGCATCCATGAAATCCCCTTCCTTTTTAAGGGGAACACAGTAAGAATAGTTGTTTATTTTTCTTCAGATATGAAGACGCTTGGGCTGCCCTTCACAAAGGAGCAAAAGATTGTGCAAAAGCTGGAGAGGTAAGAAAAAGATAACAGTGCTACACTTCAAATATTTAAAAATGTGTGAAGAATTTTAAACTAAAATTTTTAATACCAGCATACTGGGTTGACCCTAGCCCCTAGGTGAGCACCCACACAGCCTCATTCATTCCCCTACCAGTGGGACAGAAGAGATAACAGAATAAAAATGAGAAAACTCATGGTTCAAGATAGATACCATTTAATAAATGAAGAACAGAGGAAAAACAAGTGATGCTAAAATAGTCACTCCCGACCTCCCACAAGCAGATCAATGCATAGACAAATCTCAGAGCAGTAATTACCTTGAAGACCAAACACTTCATTTTATTGTTGAGCATGATGTTACATGGTACGAAATGTCCCTCTGGCCATTGATCAACTGTCCCTGGCTGTGCTTCCTCCCAGCTTCTTGCCCACCCCCAGCCTACTTGCTGCAGAGAGAGCGGGGATGACTGGGGAAGAACCAAGCCTTGACATTGTACAAGCTTTGTTCAGCGATATCTAGAACATTGGTGTGTTATTAGCGCTGTTTTGGTCAAAAAAATCCAAGGCACAGCACCATGTGGGTTGCTATGAAGAAAATTAACTCCCATCCCAGCTGGATCCTGTACAACCAGTATAATGAGAAGATAATGCTCTGTATTGCTGCTTGGGAAAAATGCCACATTGTATTGTTTTTTCTGTGGTTTTAAGATGGTGTTTCACAGGCTGCTAATGGAAAAGTTCGGAATATCCAGTTCCTCATGTTTCTCACAGTTCTTCCAGATTTGATGATGCTCAGCCTACAACTAATTCATAAAGTATTAAATATAGATATTGTAAAAAATAGAAATTCTCTGTAACCATGTTTCAAGGAATTATCTGAAGTTCATTCTCCTTTTACTTTCTGATATTTCAATTTCTATAACAAATATTGATTGTGAGGATTTCCTAGTGCTTTTGAAGTACTTTATAACTGATATGTTGACACCAGAATTTGTCTAATGTCCTTTGTTCAGATGGTTGCAATCACTACTTGCACTTACCCAAAAAATAGTAATTATATCAGTTTACAGTGTTTCTGTGGGTTATGTTGGGTTAGAGAAGAGTATTGAGAAGTATGACTGTTGGAATGTTTAAAATAAGACATATGCAGAAGTTCAGGTGGTCATTTTTGTACTCTGTTATTTTTCGAAAAATTTGAAGTTAGTTGAGACTGCTTAAGACAACTTAACATTGCCAATACATGGCAGTGTAAACAATGAACAGTAATGTCAACAATGTAATGTAAACATTAAATAATGTTAACAATTGCAGAAAGTGATGTTGCATATTACTGCTGTAGCTCTTTAAAGCAGCCTGGGCTGGGAAAGTATGGACTATATTTGGCCTGGGGCATGTTGGCGGTTTTTATCAGGATAGGGCTGTTGCACTGGCACTGTTTGCTGCCCTCTCGTAATGGACAGGAAGCTGCAAGATTTGATCGTCTGGCTGAAAAAATTCCGGAAGTGTCTGTGCTTTTCCCTAATTTTGTTCACTTTTCCTGCCTTGGAAGTAAAGCAGCAAGTTGTGTGGGTCTTCTTCTGGAATGAAGGGAAGGAAAACTTCCAGGAAGTGCTACCAATGCATTGGTCTGCACCAGACTTTCCATTTCAAGGCTTGTTTAAGGGGCAGACAGTGTAAGCTGGGTGGCCATGACACAGAGCAGGACTGAGCCGTTGGGTTCTCTGTCCTGGCTGAAACTTTCAGTTTGGCTAGCTGCATCCTCCCTGACTCATGGTTTCCTTAAGAGTCTTCTCTGTCTGCCACAGATGAAACCCTCACTGCTTAACCTGTTTTGAAGAGGTGTATTTAGGGTAAGAAAGAGAGTATCTTATGTTCTTTCTCTTGCATAATATTGTATGGCCCACCTTTTCCATGTGATCAAGTGAAAGCCTTCAGCTATTAGAGATTAAGTTCTTTTTTCCAGCTTTTTGTGTTTTACTGCTCATGATAGGTTTTTGGTTTGGGTTTGTTTTGGGTTTTTTTAAGATGTCTTACGTAATACTTGCACTAGTTTACTTTTAAAATTGTAGTTCTGAGATTTTGTATATATAAAACCAGTGTAGCCTTCATCTCAAATATTACAGCTTCCTGGGAAATTTAGAGCAAAAAAATACCAAAGGACTTTGAAATTTTCCATGAAATTCAGATGTTCCCTTTTGGAAGAATACACAATGTGTATTGCTTGTGTTTGTTTCCTTTTTTTTTTTTTTTAGTAGAAGTAGAAAATACATGGTTCATTAAAATAAGAATTGTGTAAGCTCACAAGATTGATGGTACTATATCTAAAGCTTCTAAAGGACCTAAAGATTAACTTGTCCAGTGCCCTGTTTCTAGTATTAGCAAGTAGCAGATAAACTGCTCATGCTGTCTTATTTATAAATGTTGAATAGAGAAAGGGAAATGAAAATTTCAAGCTTTTATTGCTGACTACAGTCTTACTATATTAAATTATAGATACTAACTACAAGTTATATCTACAAATTGTCCTAGAAATACTGCTTTTAAATTACTGTAATTTTAGCTGCATTCAGTTATATGTGGCCTGAAATGTTTTTCTGGTGTTTGCCCCCATCTCATGGTGGTTTTGAGGGTTTTGTTTGCTTTACTATTCAACTGATATAAATCTCATATCTCATTTTCAAAAATACACTTGTTTTTATTTAGATAAGGATGTTTGTCTTCTGAGGTGTTTCATTACTCACTCGGCTTTGGAATAAGTTTTCAAACCTTATCTGGTAAACCAGGATGGCTTTTTGACGGTGATAGGTAGCTGGAGGAATTTAGAAATGGGAGAAGTTGTGTTAATTCTAACAGAATCTGTCTGATGTGAGTACAGTTCTAAATATTTGAGAACTTTGCCCATTCCTCAATCTCTTTAGCTTCAGCAACTAAATTCTACAAAACCTGGGGAATTCAGGATGCAGATACAGCCACAGGCTGCAGTTGTGTGCAAGAGGAAGAATGGGTAATGGAACTAAGAGCAGAGAAACTATTAACTGAATCATTTCAAGTATCATATATAAGGGGAACATTTGTGAAATAAGATCTCTTTATCTTGCTGTTTTTAATAGACTCTGATACCTATTGTTTTTTTTTAAGCAGTGTGTCCTCTTCTCATTATACTACTGTATATTAAAACTTAGGAAGACTCGAACAGCAAAAATTGAACTAATGTACAAGTGTGTTCACAAAGATGTTACTATTTTTATTTCATTTTCTACAGTATTTGGAATGTACAGAGTTTTCAGTTTTGTTGTTAAGATTAAATTGGTATGATTAGCAATGTTAAACTAAATTAATAGATCTAAATAAACCATACATTGCAGCACTGCAATGTTGTATACCAGTGCAACACTACTGTCAAAATTCCAGATGCATGTTACTGTTAATAAAATCCAGTGTTTCCTGTATTGATTCGTATAATGAGAAATAACTTCTAATCTTGTTTTGATCGATGCATTTTGATATAAATATTTCATATTACAGGGTCTTTCCTTAACATGTTATATTTACTTGAGAAGAACACAAGTGGCAGTGCTACAGAGTTGCCATGCTGACCTTATGCTTGCAGATGCTTTAATTCTAAAAATTAGTCAAGATGCTCATAAACAGGTACATAAAATTGCAAGTAAAGTAAAGAACCTGTTTGTTTCAGCTGGTGGATAGTGAAGTTGTGATGCTTTCTGCACACTGGGAGAAGAAAAGAAACAGTCTGGTGGAACTACAGGATCAGCTCCAACAAATACCTGGGTTTTTAGCAGATCTGGAATGCCTCACAGCAAGCCTAGGTAAGATTTCATAGACATAACAAGCATTCAAGTCAGTACAGAGGATTAGAGTGTCGAGTGAAGTTCAGCTGTTGTTCATTTGTTGGGGAGGGAGGGAAGAAATTTAGCTGGCTTTGGACACTTTGAAAGCAGAAACTTTTTGTTGAAGTGTACTTGTTTCCAAAGCTAGCTTCCATAGTTTAATTCAGTGTACAGGGTTATGCTTTTCTGAAGTGATACCCAGCTTTTTCATTTGTGAAACTAGCAATGCTACATATTAAGGTTACTAAACATCTGATGTTTGTTAGAATGATTCTGATTTTTATAACTTTACCGAATGTTAATCTATTGATTTAATTGAAAACATGAAAAGATGAATAGATTGATGCTTTAGTGGATGACTAATGGAAACTTAACATACCAAACGGTTGATCCACTGTTGAAAATGAAATTAGGAAAAAATGTTTTGGCCTCTTAGACTCTGAAAAGCTCTAGTGTTACTGAGCCTTGAAATGGGGATGCTGTGTTTGACAAATAGCAAGTCTTTCTGTCAACACTAGGCCTCTTGATGCTTCCATAAAAAAGGGAAAAAAATCCAATTCAAGTTGCATCAAATTCAAGTTTTTCAAAACTGTCTGTGCATGGATTTTAGTAACTAAGTTCCCCAGGAACTCTGCCTGCAGTATTCTTGCACCAGCTGGGAAGTATACAAAATTCTTCCCTGTAATTGCAGCTCTTGTTTTTTGTGGGGTGGGCTAGATTTGTGTGCTGGCATTTTATGTGAAGAAAAGGAGAGTTCTTTTCTGTGTTCAAAGGTTAATTTCTCATTCTTCTATGGTCAGTGGATATGCACAAATTGGCTTTGTTCTTTGGTAGACTGCTGATAATGTTGCTGTTTCTTTCTGAACCAAGGAGAGTATTTCATTTTTTATTACAATTTTCTTATACCACCTTTTTTAGTAAGGCTTTGTCGTGTGGTAACCATTCAACATTGGCTTTTTGAAAAGTGCAATTATTTTCTAAGGAAATATCAATTCAAATAATATTTTTTTAAATGCTGATTTTAATATCATCACACACAAAGTGATGCAGTCCACTGGTGGACCAAAGATAAACAATATAATAAAAAACTAATGGAATTGTCTTTAGAGTTCATAACTGCAAATGCCATATATAAATTCTGATGAGTTGAGGCTACCTTCCCATTTCTAATGATACAGCTTTATGAACCAGAATTAATCTCACCTGGACTGTTGAAGGCTCAGTGTCTCCAGAATATTTTTGGTACTGTGCAAGCAGGTTTAAAACCATTCTGCTCAGGGAAGCTTATGAGTTTTTAAGTCTACTGCTACAGTTGTGAGATTTGAACCATCTTTACCTTATATGTCTGATTTCAAGTAATTTACTTAGAGGTTTTTATTAGTTCCTGCCAACTACTATGAATTTTTTTGAATTAATTTTTTTCTGGTAAGTATAGTCTATTTGAATAGAAAGGTGTAGTTTATACCAAAGTCAACATCTACACTTCTGGAAGTGATGTACCAGAAATTTGCAGTGGTATTCTACTCCCTGTTTATAGTTTTAATAACCCCAGGCTATCTGCCTTATATGTGTAAACTGAATTCTCTTTACCAAGAGATGACTAATTCTGTGGCTGTGAATTTTAAATACGAGTGAAACATTGTGTAAAAAAACCACAACAAAACAAAACAAAAAAACAACAACCCAAAACCCGTATCACAGCACGTCATGGCCAATATATAAACTGGGAGGAGTTATCCAGAAGGCCAGATTGCTGATCGGGTCTGGCTACGTATTGGTCGGTGGGTGGTGAGCGGTTGTGTTCTCTCCCCTTGTTATTTCCCTTATCATTATTATTATTGGTTGCAGCAGCAGTGGTTTGTGTTATACCTTAGTTACCAGACCATTCTTACCTCAGCCCATGGGAGTTACATTCTTTAGATTCTCCTACCCATCCCTCTGGGACCAGGGGCAAGAAGAAAGGGGGGAGTGAGGTTTCAGCTGCGTGGTTCTGAGTTACTGGCTGGGCTTAACGGACAACAGTTGAATTCAGGACACCAATAAACAACCAACCAAAAAATGTCAATATAGAATTATAAACTCTTGTTTCGTGGGTTGTGTATCTAAGATGTCATTTGACTGATTTTTCATCATCTCAGAAAAGTAATAGATCTGTGTTATGACATGATATGCTTCTATTAAATCTACTTATGCTTTTGTTTTGAAAGCAGATAAGGGAACCCTGGCTAGTTTTGATTAAAGAAATCTCAGGTGATTAAAATTAGCCTTTTTAATGACCTGTTTAAGTTTGGTATGAGCCGTGTATAGATTCTTCAGCTTTTGCTGTGTATTACAGCACACATTATCATTAGCACTTTGATGAAGTCCTAGTTGCTCAGATTATCAGTCATTCCTCACTTCAAGTGAAAAGTCTGTGTCTTGATTTGATAAATTTATTCTATGATGCAGTGTATTGTAGCTGCTGTAGAAAACTTTGAAGAAAAAGTACTCTCATATAAAAGTGAAAAGAACAGTTACTGTCCTTTCAAAGTCAAGACTTTGAATTGTCACTTAAGACAGTTTTTATCTGCAGGGTATTCAAAAATATTTGAACTGGTGAGACTAAGAGGAAAATAAGGGTGCACATATATTCACAGAGCTAAAAACTATTGGCTCCTAGTCCTTAATAAATATTTTTTCTAAAGTATGGGTTAGATTGATGTGAAAATCTATTTGGAAAATAAACTTTTCACACTGCTTTGGGGAGGTATCCAAGTTTGTTAGGTCTCGAGCAGAAGATCATGCTCAATTTTCAGATTGTTATCAAATATGAAAGTTGCCATTTTCTAGCTTTGCAAAATTCAATCAAATTAGTTCAGAATTTGCATTGAAAAACATATGGCCGTGTTTCTTTTGTTTAAGAAGTGGGATTAAGACTTCTTAATGGCTTCTTTAGATGTTAAGGAAAATGTACTAAACCTTGTGAAACATAAAGTCACAGTATTTTTTTCAAGAAACACAAGATTCTGATTTTTGTAACATTTGAACTGCTTTGAAGAACTTATACCTATATTTTGAGTACTTGTTTTGCAGCAGGAACTTGTGTTTTAATGAAATATACTTATTTGTTATTTATTATAAATACTGAAGATTTTTCCAGTTTGAATAATGCAGTATATTTCCAGGAACATCATCTATAGATTATAAAATTTAATTCTTGTTCATGTGTTTGTAGACAACCTCTAAAGCAGTAATTTTAGGAGGAAAATTTGCAATGAGTAATAGTCTGTAGACTTGTCTCTTTAGAGAAGACATGAGTGTCTTTGGGAAGAGAAGTCATTAATTTACTATTATCTATTTAGTTGTGGCTTACATCAGGATTTAGATACTAGAAGATACTGGTCAAGTAAAAGTGAATTTAAGACCAGGCAATATATTAATCAGGATTTTTCACAGACCTGGTATTTGAGCCTGGACTTCTGAATTGTGTTTTGTTACTTAAATAACAGTTTCTGTTTTGTTAGCATCTAGCAGTTGATAGCTCTTGAAATCAAGAGCTGAAGAAATGTTTTGTGATGCAGAGCTCTAGAACACAACTTTGCATTAGAAGGCTCTAGTTGTACTGTTTTTTATTTTAAACTTATTTTTAAAGTTAGGAGAGCTGTAAAAACTTTGTTGTAAGTGACTAATGATTTGTGATTGGGAAAATGTTTAAAGAAAATCTTATTCCATTACTAATTAAAACAATTTTTCTAACTGGTTGACCAGTTGTTTAAAAAATTCTGTTACTTTTCTTGCTTCTATGAGTTTCATTGTGGGAGATAAGATGGGATTTATCTTTAACTGAGAAAATTAAGGAAAATATTGGGGAGATATATGTAAAACCATAGAATTTGAATAATGTAGTGTAAAGATACCTATGTTCAACAGGGAGTTTTTAATAGGCTCCAAAGCAGAATGCTTCAATGGAGAGGGTTGTTCTATAAGGTAGACATATATGTATGTAGAAAAGGCATTTAGTTTGGTGTTATAAACTTGGAAATATCTGTATCTTGAATACAAAATTGGGCACTAGTGGGACTGTAACTACATGAACACTTTTTCAAGTGTTGCAACTGAATTGATCTCTTCCTGTATGTGTGTGTATATATGTATATGTCTTTCACTGCTCATTTTAAGCTTTTAGCAAGCTCTGTCTGACTTAGAGGTAGAGAGAATTTTTTTGATGTTATTGTTTCCGTCATTTGTTTTCTGTCTTTTTGCCTTTTAGTTAGAAAATGAATGAACTTTGGAAAAAATGTCTTTAATATTTCTTGGTGGTTTCTGTTGTTTTAGTGGTTGTCCAGTGCAGGAAAGCTACATGTAAAGTTATTGTAGGAAAAATTGAAAAAACTGTTGTTTTCTGATATACAGCACTGCTGTAGGTTTTCTAACAATTTTTGTACTACTGCAGAACTACAGGTAACCTAAGTTTCAGTTAAAAATGTTGTAAATCTAAATTAGCTAAACTTTAGAAAGAGTTTTCAGGTACAGAATTTGTTTTTGTAGTTGATGGCTTCTAGATAAATACCTGCATAATTTCTAAACTGAGAAAAACAGTGTACAGTGATAGAAGACAATTCCGTCTAATGTCATCTGATCAAATAACATACTTAAAAAATACAAACCTTGTGAAATTGTTGTCATATCTGTGATAGTGTAAGAAATACAGGACAAATTAGTATTATTTGAATTATGTGACCTAAAGAACAAGGGTTTGGTTTTTTTTTTTCAGCTGTCTAATAAAAAATATTTCTTTCAAGTACAGCATATTACTGCTATGAAAATTCTCAATATGAATGTACGTTGGTTTGCTTTTGGTTTGGGTGGTTTTTTCAGCCTCTTTAAAAAAATTAAAAAGAGGAGGTTTTTTCTCTTTCATAGCAATACTCTTTCAGCATGAGATGGTGATTGTTGCTTGACCACTTGGTTGTGGGATTTCTTGATGAGCTGGAAAACAAGTAGTATTCTTGCAGATATTCCTTGTAACATTTCTGGGGCAGACTGATTGTAGGTGCCACTGTGAACTATATAAACTGGAAATTAATTTCTAGATTTCTTATTTTTTGCTAAATAACTTTTGAAAAGTATGAGCTTATTTATCTGTGAATATAGATAAGAGTTGATGAAAGAACTGCGGCTAAAGTTTCAAACTGATTTTATGTGTAGCTTTGTTTGGAACTGTCTTTCAATGCATAGTGAATACCTTCTCATTTGGGTAGGACGGACGTTAATTCACAACTGTAGCTGATGCAATTACTATGGAGCTAATTTCACCTTTTTTTTTTTGTGAAAAGCAACTAAGTTTTCTTTCACTTCAGAAAAAGAAAGATTCTGAAACCTGTGTTGCACTAAAGCAGGCCTGTTGGCTTCTGGAGAAATCTTAACTGTTCATTCCTGTTCTTCAGGAGCACAGTGTTTTCTGCAGTTCCCGCTAGAGGCTGCTCAAATGCTGGTACTAGGAGCGAGTTGCCCTCTAGAATTCGCTTTTCTTCCTCTTTATTTTCATGTTCTTTGTTGTTGTCGTTTAATATTATTTCAAGAGCAAGTACAGCAAAGCAGGTGGTGGGGTTTTTAAGTGGAAGAATCAGTGATTGATAGGTACCTTAGTATATTATCTTGAGCCCTGCTGTGTTTGTGAACTTTGCAAATTAATAAGTGAGCAATCATTCTGAAAAGCAAGTTAGCATAATACAGACGTTTGGATTTTCATGCGCTCAGAAAAGTAATTTTTTAAGCAAAACGGGACCACCAGTCATAATTTTAGTCATATTGCCCTTTGAGTACCTCTGGATTTTGTGAAAGTTGAGTATGTGGTAAACAATTCATGTTCCACATCACTGTCTGTAGAACTGAAGACAACTCTTTTTTTTTTCCCTCAAACTTATTTCCACATTAAATTGCAACTCCTGTTTTTTTGACTGCTGTGGAGCACTACCTTACTTGTTAGGGCTTAAAAAAAACCTCTTACTAAGTAGTTGGAGCTGAACATATAAATATATATGCTAGGAAATTTTATCATGATGTTTTAACTTTTGATTTTCTAAGGGGACCACTGGGATAGCAGTTTCTTACTGAGTAATGGCTAAGAAAACTGATTTATTTTTTATACTCCAAGATAGGCTTCAAGTCGAATAGCCAGTCCAGAATTGAAGATTTGACTGATGCCTTCAGCTTGCTCTTTCCTTCTTTTGACAGTCCAAAACGCCTTAACTGTAACTTTTTCCACCTTGAACTTAATAGTTATTGTCTTGCTTTGTGAAGATTGAGAGATGAAACAGCCATTTGAGAAAACTTAGAGTTACTTTAGGTTTTCTATTTCATTCCATCATCTATGTAGTTCTTTGCACCAACAGTCAAGTACACCCATAACAGATTGGTGTATCTGTCTCTGAACTGCAAACTCCTTTCTGTTCTTTGGTTGCTATTTTGTTTGTGAAAATGTGATTTATCCTTCCCTCTGCAATTTATCTTCCTCTGGTATAGGAAAAGTCCTGGCAAAAGGGTGAATAATAGTTCTGTACTCAGACAGTTCCTTCCCAGCGTGACTAGCTGATTAGAGTTTGGGTAAATAGTTTTTCCACTTCAAGATCCTGAGGAGGGGCATGGAGTTCAACATTAATCACCTGCAGGGAGAGTGATCCTTTGATACAAGATTCATGTGGGATAATTCGGGTCAGAAGGGACCTCAGGAGTTCTTTGTCCAAATTTCTACTCAAAACAGGATGAGCTATGAGATAAGATCAGATTTCTCAGGGCTTTTCACAGGCATGATCTCTTTTAAATTGAGATGCTGAACAATTACAGTTGAAGAGGACATTAAGAGGTTTTGCATGTTTTTAAGCGCATAAGTATGTAAAATAACTAAATCCAGAAATCTGCCTATGAGTAAAGGGTTTGTATAAGAGTAAACTTTCAAAGTCTGTATTCTTTTATATTATTATGGGGTCATGTAAAAGTTAAATTTCTTCCAGTATGCTTGACTTTTGCTTCATTTGAATAATTTAAGATTAGTACTGGTTTGGTCAGCACAGCTTTATTCCTCAGAGTGGTACCAGGCACGGGGGGCCAAAAGGCAGTGTGCCCAAGAAGCAAAATTAAATTGAGTTCTGGATGTTTCTTTTCCTGAAGTATATACCACAAGCTTGTGAAACCAAGATGCTGGGTCAAATACAGTAATCTTACTACATCGCTTACTACTATCTTACTACAAAGGGAATCTCAGATAGATCTCCCTTAACATGCCTCTGCTGTCACTCTTACTATGCAGTATGGACTGAGATTTGTTTATCTTTCTGAGCCATTTATAGATATGTAATTACCATGTTAATTATGTTTCTTTATGAAGTCCTGTTTCTGTTCAGGTGAGTTGTCCATCTGTTGATACAATTTAATATTCATATAAATATTTCTTGTAGCTCAGCTAGAGGCAAACTTTGAGGAAATGGAGAATCATCTAGTGTGTCTTGAGGACCTATGTGAGCGGTGTGAGTTGGAAAGATACAAATGTGTGCAGACGTTACAGCTGGAAAACTACAAGAAAACAAAAAGGTAAATAAAACAATTGCTGTAACTGTAAATTATCATAAAATATAAGCCTTTTGCAATTATTTTTCCAAATATATAATATAATCCCTTTTAATCATTTAAAGAAACAGTAATCTTTGAGAGGAAGTTGCAAATTTGTTATAGATTCTAACTTTTGGTGATGAGCAAGGAGTGTGTGTATTTGGAAAATAATCAGTACATTGTTGTTAAGATGAAGTCATGCTTATTATTCTCCACAGACAATTGGAGTAAGGGCTGTTGTTAGTAAGCACTGATAAATTGTTGGGTTTTTTTAATCCCTTGCTGTGTTTTTTGGATTTATTTTTTTTTTTATTTACCTGTAAAGTTAGGAACTGTGTTTTCCTCTGTCTTCTTTTCAGTTCTCTCCTATAAGTACCCTTCACTCTACATGAAAGGCATTAATCTCCTGCCATTCTCTTACTTGCAAAACCAGGGCATTAGTACTTGAAATCAAAGTTCAACTTGTAGCCATATGTGTGAAAAGTCAAAGCCTCCAACTCTTGAGCTGTATATTTACCTGAAGGATAAAATAGCAAGAGATAAATATTAAGAGTTTAAGTAAGTTAAACAGTTGACTTTCTTGGTTTTGATACTGACAGTCCCAAAAAGATCGTTAGTGAAGGAGATAAGAAAATTATTATTAAGTCCATTGTATAAATGAGGAGTTAAATGGAAACAATTTGTTAAAGACAGCCTCTGACAGCCTGTGTTACAGAGTTGTGGGTAGATGTGGATGTTGATAGACCCGGAGACAGCACTGACCTGGGGATAACGAGATTACTTGATCTGTCCTACTAGGTGTCCTCCTGTTAGCAAGGGGAAGCACACTGGCCTCCTTGCTTCTTTTGATTGCTGAAGCAAGTTTGACATATGTGGTATAGTCAGAAGAACTGGTTTCATTTATGGTCCTAATTACAATGTAGTGATCAAGGACAGGTCTGCACCAGACAGCACTGGTTACATTTTGCATAGTTTGTCCATTTTCTTCTTTCTTGGACTTCCTTTTGCTATCCTTGGAGAGCCTTTTATTTATTTATTTATTTATTTATTAAAATCTCAGTCTCCTCCCAGATAAACAATTCTCCTCTAATGACCGTATTGGTCCTGGTTGGGTTTGGTACTTCTGATACCATTATCTTGGAAATCTTGGCCTTCTATGTTCTTACAGATTCAGTTACCAAAGTGCTTCTGGTGTTGCTAGTTCTGCCTCCAGGAAGGTTCCTAGTACCTTAGGGGTCCCCCTTGAATTTTATGTGATGTTTGGCTATTTCTTACCTAACAGTCCTTTAATCCTCTGTGAAAACGAACTATCCCTCATGGTGTTATCTGTAGCTTTTGTCAGCATATTGCTATGTGATCTCTCACATCTAGCAGATTCTCACATCATGTCCTTTAGTTTTTCATATCCTGTTCAGTTACCTTAACCTCAACCCTGAGCCTTGCAGTGGTCTTGTCATTTTCCCACAGCCTGGATTTTCGTTTTCTCAAGCTGGGGCAACATCATTTTCTCTCCCCAGCAAGAGTCAATAGTAGTCAGTATGGCTGAATATTCACTTGTTAAGACCTAGCTAATTAATTAAGTGCATAATAATGATAATTAGAAAATTCTTAATACATGCTATTTAGCCAAATAAGACACGAATTTAAAGTGTGCATAAAGCAACACATTCATACCCCTGAAAATACCGTAATCTTTCTGAAATTTTCTGAGGTTTATTCTCTCTGCCATGCTCGCTGCCTCTCCTCCTTCCCTACCTTGTGCTTTCTACATCAAGATAAAGTGTTAAACTGTTGCCTACTCAGCTTAGCAGCTTCTAATCAGTTTTATAAATAGAAGGCTAAGCAAACTGCTTAACGTAATTGTAAGCTGATTACATTTGGTCAGATCTAGACAGGAAAAATGGAGGTAATTTCTGGTTGATCATTGCCACCAGTATGTATTTAGGTAAGAAATTAACTCCTAGCTCATTATTAGAAGGACACTTGGCAGTGTAGATACTTGGAGAGCCAAGAGCCAGTTAACGTGAGTGTTATTTATTATTTGTGTTTGAAACAGATC
>JBCJKH010074955.1:0-33469 GCA_039877255.1 Loriculus beryllinus | reverse complement strand
TATGGCTATATTTGGAATGTAGTAACATGTAGTTTCATCTTTTTATCTTTTGTCTCTGTTAGTGGGGTTTTGATAGCCTAAGCAGTGTAAAATTCAATCCCATTGAGGTAATGTTTCTGTTATATATTGGAAATGAGTATTTTTCTTGATCAGTATAAGATCTAAACTCTGTTATAACCATCTTTGACAGCCTTTTCCAAATTTAGATTTTTATATATCTTTTAATGTAATATTTAGGCGGGTGTATGCATATTTTTTTATGGCTATATTTGGAATGTAGTAACATGTAGTTTCATCTTTTTATCTTTTGTCTCTGTTAGTGGGAGAGAGGAGGAAGAAAAGTAGGGTGGTCTCCATTTTGACCACAGCAATACAGACCCCATACCTTGTGGTGGTTATATGGCTGTGGAGCTCTCATCCTTCTCTATAGCAAAACCATTGCATTTTATTGACTACAGTAGTTCCTATATATCTCTTTGCTGGCCTGTGTTCATAGATGAAGTGTTTATGAGGGAATTGCTTGTTAATTTTGAACTAAGAGAGGACTGAGTAATTCTGAATCTTACAGGGCAGCTATTTAAACTGTGCTGAATAATTAGGTGCACAGAAAGAATGATGAGTATGTTTCCTTGACTGAAAAAGGAACTATTTCACTATCAGCTTTGTGGAACTGCTTAGGTATCTAGTGTGAGCTGTTATGCATATAAGTGTTTAGAAGACCGTACACACTGGTTTTGTTTGTTTGCTTTTTAGACATACCTTTTGGGAAGCTGTGCTTCAGACAGAAATATTGTGCTATACGATATGAGAAAATCAACTCCATTAAAGAAGGTAATCTTTTTAACGGAAGCTGATGGCACTAACAAGCATACTGAATCTGGAAGTAGTCTGTAACTGTTGGTGGTTTAGTGGTGCTCTCGGCAGTCCTGGAGTAATGGTTGGACTTGATTATCTTAAAAGTCTTTTTCAACCTAGTTTATTCTATGATGGGAGAGAAAGGGAAGCTCTGAACTGTGAGTTCTCTGAGTTTTCACTGTCTACTCTTGAGTCTTTTAACTGAGTTTCTGGGATTTAAACCAAATGGAGTTAGGGCCTTTTTCTGCATTCAAATGGGCTGTCAGACTCACTGTTGTAATTCTTGATAAAGTGCCTGACCTGACAGCAATTTCACAGTGAGAACTTTATGTTCCTGTATTGCATTCTGTCTGTGTGTGATTTTTTTTTTTTTTCCCCTCCTCCTTGCCAGAAGGAAACAAAGTAACTTTTAAGGTATTTCCTTACCACCACTGCAGAAGCCTAACTCTGCTTTTGAACAGTGTTCTGCTTTTTACATGGAGATAAACCCTCCCTATGCACACAGTAAAAACGTTCAGCAATCCTTTGCAGTGGAATCAAAATTGTATTTATATGTGGAATTTACCAGTGACATGAAAATTTTTCTTTAATAGAAAGTATGTCTTTATTTAAAACAAGAAGTCAGTAATTCATGTTAACCTTGATCAATCAAGTTCAGTAGTTAGGAATCCCAGAACTGTTTTTAACAATTTTCTTCTTGAAGAACAGTATTCTAGTTTGTGAATATACACTCAGTATCCTACTAGTGTGTTACGTGCTGTTGGCAGTGACACTGATCTGATACACCTCAGAACACTAAAATGGTGCTTTAAATTGCTAGCACAGTGATAATGGTGAGTAGATTACAACACGGTAGCTTCTACATCATTGCATGGCACTTGAACAAGGAATGGCAACTGTCCTGGAGAATTCCTGAACTGCAATTTCAAAGATAATGAAGTGATAGCAGTAAGTGGAGGGTATCACAGTGTTGTAATAGCTTTGCAAGTGCTGGTTTGCATAGTCAATTAATGACTGTCTCTTGAGATAACAATTTAATTACGTGGGTTTATAAATTACTTACCTAAAGGTTCCTATAAATACGATGGAAAAGTGAAATTTTTCAGAAGTTCCATTTTACATGTTGACCACTTTCAAAATTACTTACAGAAAATCTAGTGGCAGCACAAGTGAGCATATTATGAGGGACAGGAAATTCTTGAGTTCCAATTCTAACATGAAAAGAAAATACTCTGCCATGTCACTGTTCTTCTGTTGCAGTTCTGTAAAGTAGTTGTCTCCAGTGGTATAGGAAGTTTTGAACTATAGCAAGTATTTCACTGCCTCTAACAAGGTAGCAACATGTAAATATCTTTCAGGTTATCTTGAACATGAGGACAAATACGCTGTGTTGGAACCCTATGGAAGCTTTCATTTTTACTGCAGCAAATGAAGATTACAAGTAAGTGTGACAGTCATAATCCTGATCATGTTGTTTTTAGTCTGTATCTTGATGATTTATCATCATGCTAAAATAAATATTTAAAAAAACTTTTAAATTTGGATCACTTAAGTAATAATCTGGAGAACTATAGCCTCACTTATGTAAAGAAAAAGAAAGAGTTGGTAGTAGACCGCCTCTTTCTCTGTATTTCAGTATCTGTGGAGTAAAAAGCAGCTGAACCAATGCAAGTGTAACTTGCAATGGGACCTCAAAACTAAGTACTGTTAGACCAGTCTGAGGCAATACAAGTGTTTATTTTCTTGACAGCTCTTGTAAAGCTTGATATATTGTACTGATCAGCTACTTTGATGAGAACATTTCTTTAAAAAAATAAAAAAAACAACCCCAAACTAAAAACCAAACTTTTGTTAGCCAGTTCCAGAGTCTGCAGTACTTACCCTTTCAATGTCTCACAGCAGCTTTTTACTTTTGAACAGTACTATTCATATGAACAGCTAATCTGATATTGAAAATGCTGTTGGTGTATTTATTTTAAAGCTTATATACTTTCGATATGCGCTTTCTTGAATCACCTGTGATGGTGCATATGGATCATGTATCTGCTGTTCTTGATGTGGATTACTCACCCACTGGGAAGGAATTTGTCTCTGCCAGCTTTGATAAGTCTATCCGCATTTTTCCTGTAGACAAAGGTCACAGCAGGTGAGTGATTTTACACCTTTCTCACTTGTGTTATTCATTCCAGTAACCTTCTTCCCTAGTCCTCAAAATTCTTAATTAGTACATTAACATCTTCTTTGGGGCATTCACTTCCTGTGAATATTGAAATATTACTCTGTATATAACTTGTGATTGATGAGTCATGTAGTTGACAGATAATTGTGGAGTGTGTATTAGAGTAGAACTTCTACTTAACGGATTGCAGTACTTCAGGCAGTTTTGAATTGAAATTACAGACAGCTACTGTTGTTGGGTGTACTCATTTGTGTTTCACCAAGATGAAGCTCATTTTATTTCCCTTGCTCTATATGTTTAATGTTTTTAGGTCGCTTTGTATGGTATCTGTCAGCACTTGAAGTTCTCAGTGCCTTACATCATTCTAGCATTTGGCTTTCTAGGGACTGTCTTCATCCTATGTGGATGATTGCTAAAAGTGTTACATGAAAAGCATTGTTGTATGATCCTGAAGACCAGTTTGAGACGCTTTTGTGATCTGTTTCAATACACCTATTCCCTTTGTTCATATTTTGTTAACTGGGCTTTGTCACTGACAATGCTTTGAATACAGTTCACTTTGAATTAGTTTTTCATGTAATATTTCATAAGGCAGTGTATTAAATATTTTGCTGAAGTTCAGATTGGATCTACTGTGTCTTTTCTCCTTTTTTTTCCCCCTCCAGTCTGATGAAAATTGAAGCCAGTTATCAGATCTGCCTGCTATCATTTGTTCTTCATAAGCCTGCCTTCATTATTCTCTGTTGTCAGTTCTTTTTTTTTTTTCTTCATAACTTTATTTTACTTTTAGTTGCCTTCCTCTCTCGAACTTTGCCCTTTTGCCCCCTCCCCACCCCGAGTTGCTGCTAAGTCACGTTTATGTGGTTTGAGGGGTGGTAATGTTGAAATAGCGATTAGGGGAGAAGTATATTTTTATTGCAAGTACGTATGCATTATTCAACATAGCTGTGTACTCCTATACTGCATTAAAGATTGAGAGGGGCTGTTTATGTATTCCTTTATGTCTAATCTATGGGTAGCTTTCATTCTTCCTGTCTTGCAATAGTATTTTAAGTGTAATTAGGTATTGCAGGGTTTTCTTTTTGTTTGTACTGTAGTTAGCAGCTTCCACGTTCTACAAATTTTCCTTTCTGTGGAACAGTAATGTTCACAAAACTGATGATCTGCAAGGTTAAAGCACATCACTGAAGGGGACTTTGCAGACCCCATAATGCCATAGCCTTATTCTACATTATAGCAGATTGCTGCCAAGGCCTGTGGAAGGAATTTTCTTCTTCGTCCACACTTTTCCCCCTTCTGTGTGTGATGGCCATAAATCTAGTGAGCAAAAGCTTTACATATGAAGAACTGAGCCTTGTAAAAGCTGACTGCGGTTTCTGGGACACTTAAAATTCTTCAGAAGCTGGGCTTTTTCATAATTGCAAAGTTGAAATTAATCCCATGGAATAGAGCAAAGTCTCTAAATGGGAGATCTGATCCTAAAAGTATCTTACTGTAGGGGGTCCTTTATCAGTCTAACCATCACACTTTATTTGAATCTCTCTAGATAGATTTAAGATCAGCAGTGTTTTAATAAGGTCAGATTTTTTAAAAACTAAAAGTAAAAAATTACTGTTGCCTTCAGCAGAATGCCTTCTGCTGTTTGAAAGGAAATGTTGGTGAGAAAAGTAATCACTTGAAAATGTGTCTCTGCTTTAGGGAGGTGTATCATACAAAACGAATGCAGCATGTCATCACAGTAAAATGGACTTCAGATAACAAATACATTCTGTGTGGCTCAGATGAGATGAATATTCGTCTGTGGAAAGCTAATGCTTCGGAAAAACTGGGAGTGGTAAGAGCTACGTTTTTCTTTTTGTTATGACAAGATAGGGTGCTCGGGTTGTTGTGGTTTTGTTACTGCAACTGGTTAGCCTACTCAAATGATAAAATCTTTCTAAGGGAAAATGTAAAACTAGTTTGATGTTTGTATTTAATTTGAAAACCGACGTGTAGTGCAGCTCATTGCATTTACTGCAGCTTGCATAATAACATTAAATTCCTCATTGCTACATGAGGTTGCTTTCATGTTTTTTGGTCTTGTTTAATGTTAACAGTGGTCATCAGTTCTCAGTAAACTAGATTTTTTTTTTTTTACCTGTGTGCTACAGGTTAGAATTCATCTCTTTGCACTCGAGAAAACTTCTCATTTGCCATACACAAGTAATTATACTGAAGCTTGGAGTTACTGCTTCCAAAAAGTTTGACTGGCATGGGACTGGTTCATGTGCAGTTCATACCATGATAAACACATGCACTGTAAAATAGTTCATTTGCATCAATGTAACTGAAATTGTGCTTAACCTATATTACTCCCAGATACAAAGTGGGCAAAGTAGCGTGGAGCTTGAAATCCGTTTAATTGAAGTCAGGTTGAAGTATTCCTAGGAACAGATAGTAGTCTAATTAGATACATGTCTTTACAGATACACTTGTTCAAATTTTTATGTATATGTTTATGTACAGACAAAGCCAAAATGTTCTATTACAGTTACCACTTGCACATATCCGTCTGCACAGTTGTGTTAAAGCACTGAATGACGTTAAAGAATGAATTCGACACTTTGTCCGCTGGAATAATCCCCTTACGTAGCTTTGTATTATGGTATTTTGGAGTTGCTTACGTTGCTTTTTCTGACCTCATCAGCATAGCTGTCAAGTAATGCTTGAGGAAATTTCTTCTTGATCTTGTGAAACATTGAAGAGGAGGAATAGGGAGCTGTAATTCAAGGAAGAATATTGTAGGGATGGATCCATTGCATAGTTATGTCTAGGGCTGCTTGTGGTTACCTGAAGCTCCATCAGATTATAGTATCAGTATAGGAGGGAAGTGGAGTGGAGCTGGGAGAGGTGGCAGGTGAATGGCAGTGATAGGAGTACTTAGGGCTATGATGAGGAAAAGAGTAATTCATGGACTGTTGTGTACTGTGCAGCACTCGTTATGGAGTAGCACAGCTAAACCAACGTGTATTTTTAGCCATAGCCCACCATGGGTCTCATCTCTGCAATAGAGCTATAGATAAAAACCTCTGACAACTTTGTAGCCTGTACAATATTTGTGATTACAGACTACTATTCAAATTTAATTTCTATAATGGAATAATGAAATAACTTTTTGTTGAGGATGCTATCATTTTTTTCTCTTCTGAATTGATTTGTGGGATCCCATGGCAGGGGTGTTGGAACTAGATGATTTGTAAGGTCCCTTCCAACCCAAACTATTCTATGAGTTTCCCATATAGTGCTTCAGTCGGACATTTATGGGATTGAATATTGATCTAAACTTAATATTGACCTAAACTGATATTTACTTAATATTAAAATAAAGAGAATAATTAAACATCCAGGCTGCCATAGCTGTTGTTAATTTTTTTTTTTAAGCACTGTGAAATTTTGTTTTTCAAATATTTATAGAGTAATTGTTGCTAATAGGACTTAAGAGTGGAATCTTTACACCTTATGACATTCTTGGATATACCTCAGAAATGTTGCTTGGATTCAGGCAACTGTGCCAATCCTTGTTCCACCCAACCTGGTAGTTCCTGTGATACTTAATGTCAGAACTATTAGTGGCTATTTATCAGGTTCCACTGTTTTTCATTACCTGCGCCTTCCTTTTTAGGATTGGTGTTCTTATCTTCATAGACATATGCTTGCTCATTTTATAAATGTCCACTTCTTCCCTTGTCTGGGGCTATTTTTTTTACATTTTGAATATTCAAGGCTGAACTTTCGGTAATTCCGTCGGAAGTGTCAGAATGTCTTAAATGCTTAGTTGCTTAGTCTGCTGTTTTTCTTTGCTGAGAGGATTTGGTTGAATGACTCATCCAAAGGTCACTGTATTTCTGATATAATGCTAACATCTTGTAATACGTTGTATTTTAAGATGGATATTTTGGGGGTGGGGGTGGATGGAAACCGGTATCCTGACAGAAAAAGAAAAATGATACTCTAACATTTCTTATTTGGTTTTAGGATTGCTGGGTTCCAAGGAAGTTAAAGTAAATACATACTTAATGTTGCTACTGAGGAACATTTATCCAGTTGGAAAGTTGTACTTTCTGAATCATGGCTACCCTAGCTAGTAGTCATCAGTTCTGACATGCATGTTTCTTTTGGTTTTTAATGTATTTGGCATTGCACTCATTACTAAAAATCAGTGAAACATTAGAGTAAGAATAAAAGTCTCTGGAGGAGCCAGAAGCATGCTGTGTCTCCACTCCACAATTGCGTCTGCATGAGTTTTACAGAGGGGCAGCAGAACCCAAATCTCTCTGTTGGAGGTACTGCAGAAGTTGCAGAAGCTGCAGAGTGGGGCGTAGGTTCGCTGCTCTCTTGCAAGATGCAGAAATAACAGCTTTTGAGTAAGGACTGAAAAAGATAGGAGACAGTGCACTAATAAGTCTTGGTTTTGATCTAGCAAAGTGCATTAGTAGGAGTGCATCAAAACTGTGCAAGTAATTGTATATCCTTTCAGCCTGTTTCTAGTATCCAGTTCTGTTTTGTGAGATAAGGCTGATAACCAGCAGTACCAGATGTTGTGTGACATGGCATTCTTTTCATAGTAATTTTGGGTTTGTGATTCAATGCACGTGTAACTTCATCCCTTGAACTATGACTTTGTGCCCTTAACATCTACATTATTTTTCTTTTTTTGTCATCTGTTTAGATGTGAAGAAGCCATAAATTTTTGATCCAAGGAAATAATGAGAAATAAACTTGATGTCAATAAATTTAGGCAGGTGCTTTAAACAGAGCAATGGAAAGAATAAAATAAAGACACAATATGGTGTAGAAAACTGCTGGGATACATTTGTATTCTGAAAATATGTTGTATCTGTGCTCTGTCTGCCCTAACCTAGAAAGGCAGCCTGGACAGGATAGATAAAAACCCATTTTGTATTCTGATGCTGAATTACAGGAGTGGAATAGTGTGGAGTTTTAAATGCCGCACAGCACAAACACAATCCTCTTTAAAAGAAAAAAATTTGTTAAAGATGGGTTAAAAGAAGCTCTTCAATCAGGGCTCTGGAAAAAATGCTTACTCTTCCTGCTTAGGTGGGAAAAATAACCAGCCCTTAGCATCAGGAGGGAGGAATGAGACACAGGCATTTTACCTGAGGGCACATTCTCCCATTGCTAGCAACTTAGTTGCATTTTACAGTTAGCCTTCCCCTTTTTTCATTCTAGATCTTTGCTGTGAAGTACTGCTGTGGTAATGGCACAAATCAGCTGTCTTTCTGTTGCATAGGAAGGAAGTTGCACATTCAGTTTTGGAATGTATGAAAAAGGTCGTATGTCATCTTTGAGCAAGTCTTCCACACGTGATGTCATATAAATCCTAATTTATTATATTATAGAGGGTTCTAGTCCCTTTAAACAAAGTCTTTAATCCTGCTAAATCATTCTTTGGTTATGGCATCTTCTCCAGCTCACACCAGAATGGAAAGTAACACTGTTCTCTTCAGCTGTTTACATTGACCTTTGTAAAATGACTTGCAAGAGAGAAGTTGGAATTCAGCGTGCTATTGCAGTCTGCTTTCTTAGCTATCTGCCATCTCTCATAAGTAGACAGAAACTTGTCATTACCGCAGAGTTTTTTCTTACCATCATGATGAGGGTGTACTTAGCACAGCCTGCTGTATGGGGTGTTGGCATTTGGTGGCTGGACACGTAAGTCACCAGCTACGTGGTTTTCTATATACCTGTACTTTCTATACATTACACATAGAAATTGAATCAGACTCAAAATGGAGCTACCTTAATCTATATTAAGTTTTAAAATAAGATATCCTGGATATATCTTTAATTTACAGATTCACCTCTTGTCTGTAGAATCATCAAGATTACATTAAATCAGCAGCAATTTGCTCTTCTTAAATTAAAGGAAAATCATTGCATTTAATTTAAGTAAAAGCTCTTTAATTTGGATTATGTTGGCAGTTTTCAGCAGAGTGGGAACACTTGGAATTTATTGAGAGTGAACCAGCTATTTAGGTTGGCTCACTGTAAGGAATTTCAATAAAGGACAGAGAGGTATGTAGTTTTAGTGGGTTAAGGTTATAAAATTTATTCAATTGCCATTTGAGAGGTATTGATAAATGTAAGTAAAGAGTTTTCTTTTTATTATTAAGAGTGTGGAGAAGCAGAGGTTAAGAACACTATGTATTTCTGATGCCTGAATAAGAATTTTCTTAGCGATGAGCAGCTCTGCATCTGGTACCTCAGTTCCTTATTGCCTCAAAGAAGAAACTCTTTTGCTGTGTTTTATTAATACTTGCTTTCACACCATTAATGGTATTTCAGACCAATATTACCCGAGTATGATACTTATTCTTTCAGAATTCATGAGATAGTCTAACAGAAGTTACTTGTGTTCCGAAGTGGAGAAGAAATAGCCACTTGCTGATTTAAAAAGGGAAAAAATCATATTTCATAATAATGATAATAATATAATTTCCAAACTTGTGTGTGTGCAATAAAGTTGATTTGTCACTGCTTTTTTTTTTTTGTTAGCATTTGATACTCAGGTTCTGTTTTTCCTGAGAAAGTAAGAAATTAGTGAAACTGAGTAATTTCCAAAGCTGAATAAATAATAGTTATCCGAAATACTGCTTTGTTTTTAGTGCTTTAGATGCAGGCAGTAATGGATTAAATAATGCGGGAGGGCAAAAGACTTGTGCCACTGCTTGTTTGAAAGTATGAAGTGTTTTAAGATATCTGAAATGCTGGATTTATAGAGCTTGTTTTGGGCAGGAGGGTAGAAGGAAGAAAATAAGATTATCATCTGTTAATATTTCATATTAACAGATTTTCTGTTTATATGAAAGCTCACTAGTCTGAAATGCCACTGGAATTCCGACAGATCTGAGCAAATCCAAAATACATAGAGATTGATGTTCCATGTGAAGCAGTGCGTGCATTAAACAGAAACACAGCGCACACAGTATTTTTTTTATCCTTTTGATAAATGTGCGTTATGACCAAAGGAAACTGCCTGCTTGTAAAAACCAAATAAATACCCTCTGTAGGTTAGCTCTCAGCACAAGGCATTTCTCACTTTCACTGTTAATGGTTGCTCAGACATAATTTTAACATGAATAAAATTAAGTCTTTTGTGGTTATTCTAGCTTATCTGTATTTCATGTGTTTGTGATACTAAGATTTTTAGCTGCACGATGAAAGCTGGAACTCCCTGTGTGCCATAAAGTCAGGCTAATGCTTGAAATGTAATATGTGCACTGTGCTTTCTAATGGATCAAGGCACTGGGTAAGATTTAGGCCACCTAAAGTGCTGTCTGTAAAGCTGTTCATGAAGACAATTAATTTATAGCATTTGTACTTATACTGGCTAGTCATTAAAATGCCTGCATATCTCTGTTTTGCAGCAGAAGTTGGTCATCATCAGAGGTTAGGAAAGCAGGCAGACTGATCAAAGAGGTTTTACTGTCAGCTATTTCTATTCTATTCTTTCTCTAGAGCATGTTAAAATCTTTTTTTTAGGGAGCAAATTCAGCTGCTTCACTGAACTTTGATAATGTTTTGTGTTTGATCATTGGGGTATTGTTGGAATTGTAGGGTTTTAATACTTACCTACCTTAATTCTGAAATTCGTGTGGTGCCAGCCATTCGCTAGAAGGAAGCCATCTGAGTTAAAAGTAAGAATTCTGGTTTGTAGATAAAAGCAGGACAGTTACAGCCCTGTTCTTTTATAACATGCTTGTTTGTGGTGTTTTCCCCACAGCTCGCACCACGAGAGAAAGCAGCTATGAATTACAATCAGAAGCTGAAGGAGAAGTTCCAGTATCACCCGAAGATCAGGCGCATTGCTCAACACCGTCACTTGCCTAAAAGTATATTTTGTCAAATCAAGGAGCAGCGTATCATGAGAGAAGCTCGTCGGCGAAAGTATGTCTTCCTCTTCTGGCTTTGTTTTCTCTGCCTTCAGAAAATGCATCACTTTAGTTCTCTAGTGTGCTATGCAGAGCTACAGTGTGTGGGAGGAACAAGTTTGAGCTACTTTTAACATCTGAATAAGTGATCATACAATCATACTGGATTGATTAACCTTTGATTATAAGGAAAATGCAGACAAGTGCCTGTGTCAGTGGGGACTGGCTGCTTCCCAAAAGTATAGTGAAAAAACAGGAGCAAATACCGTATTGGAAGGAACTGCAGTGTTCTGTTAAGCATGATGTGATGCAACATTGCAAGAATAGGCTGGTTTGGCTGTCTGGAGGGTTTTTTCTGTTTTTCTGTTTTGTTTTGCTGCTTTTTCTGATGGGTTTGGTTGTTTTTTTTAATGCCAGACTCCAGAATAAGTGTTATTAGTCACTTGGATCATTGCCATATTGGAATTTCTAGGAGCAGAAGGTGGCATGCTTTGCTGCAGCCATTGAATTAACAGTAAAATGGAGAAGTGGTGGGTTTTAGTTATCTTTCTCAGCTGAAAGCCTCTATGAACTTGAGCAGCTAAGATTGACGTGAAAACCAAGTAAGTTGAGCTCCCAAGAAAAGCCTTGATTTGAAACGTTACTAAGTTAGCCAATTTTAAAGTTATTTTTCAAAAGGACAGTCCATCTTCTTACCGGATGAAGCAGGTGGCTTTTAGTAAAAGCAGAGCAGTTCTTAATTTCTTTTTTTTTTTATTTATTTTTTTTTTAATTGTAGGAGATCTTCATTGGTGGCTTAAGGAGGAAGCTGGTAGTGGTTAAATCTTAGTGCTGAACGCTGAACTTCTTTTTCTGTTTGTTTCTAGGGAACTGAATCGTCGTAAGCACAGCAAACCAGGATCTGTGCCACTTGTGTCAGAGAGGAAGAAACATATCGTGGCAGTAGTGAAGTAATTGTTTTCACATGTACAAAATGTCACAGTGAAAGAAAATGTCACTGTTTAATGAACTGTACAAAATTAGATGGACATTGGTAAGACACCATATGACTTCAGAAACCTGGCTTTTCTTCCAAGTATACACATGCTCTGATTGCATTGGGTAGTCATACTGGGTAGTCATAAGAATTGGCCCTGTAATTTTTCTATTGCCATTTGACTGTCTGCTGCTGCTCCGACTCTGGGTATTGCAGCAGAGTTTGTCCCTTTTGATATAAGCAGATAACATGGTAGTTATTGGAGGATATCTGTAGTTCCAGTCCTCTTGCTCTGTACCATTATTACAAAAGAAGGATAAAATGGATTCAGATTTGTCAGAGGCAAAACAACTTCATTCCATAGAGTTATAAAATCAGTTGTCCTTATGCTGTGGCTTTGGGTTTGGGGGATTTTTTGTTTGTTTTTCTTTGTTTTGTTTTTGTTTCATTTTGTTTGTTTTTGTTTAGTTGGTTTGGCTTTTTGTTACTGTTTTGTTTTACACAAATCTAATAAAGTAGAGAAGTGACCTTAAGGCAATTGACTAGATTTTGATTATTCCAACTGACAAATATACTGCATTATGCTTATTACAGTAAGATAGCTTTTTTTTCTTCTATCCAGAAAGAATTCAACAGGATTCTCAGAGCTCTGTAAACGTATTTGTAGTTTTGTTGTCACATAACTTAGCAAAGCTTCAGACCATTGAAGTTGCTAATGTTAATAATGACATAACGAATAAATACCTTTTCTGTTCAGCTATTTAATACTTCTAAAATCTGGTTGAAAGATGACATAAATTGTATAAAACACAAACTTCTCCAGGTGAGATTTATTACAGGCCTTTATTTTAAGTTTGTGTAAGAAAAATTAAAGCTACATATTTCACAACATACTCGTAGCCCAGAGTTCTTTTACTGTTTGTCTGGAAAATGCTCTGCTTCTCTTCCAGTGGAATAGGCTTCACTTTTACTGAAGATACTACAATGATCAGAAAATTATGCTGCAATTCAACGAGGCCTGAAGGCTTCTCTTACAGAAATCTGAAATAACATTTCTTAACATCTTCCATACAAAAGGGTTTTTTATGAGCCTTTGCACTACTCTGCAGTCTGTAACTACACTCCCCCGAGCCATGATTTACAAATTCAATTATAATAAACTTTGTAGTTTAATGTTTTGTTTTGTTTTTTAGTCTGGAAATTGAGCACTTTGAGCACCTGCCTTCCTACAGCATCCTGTTCAGTGTATCTACTGACACTAACATCCATATGTGTTTCTAGGTCTTAATCTTTCATTATCTCTCCCAGCGCTATTTGGGCAAGATTCCTGGATCATCATAGCAAAATTACAGCTGTTTGGTGATAAGAGGCCATAATGTACCTTTTACTCTCTAGATCACTTACCTTATGGAGTGATGCAGGAAGATCTGAAGAGCTGTAAGTAGGATGACAAGAAGCAGTGGAACAGATCAGGGAATAGACTGATGCTGGCTGTGTGCCTGTTGTACTAATACGGTGCAGTCTGTGCCAAATACAGTTTTATTTCCTTCCGGAAGCACTGAGAAAATTGAGGGAGAATGTGCAGTCCAAAGTATGGCTTGTGACACAGCTGTAGTCAAGTCTTGCACAATTTGCAAAACCAGACTAATCTTCTGGAACATGACTACAATTTTTCATCTGTGACAGTTTAGCTTGAGTTGATGTAGTTGGTTGTTGATTTGTTGAGTCATGATAACCTCTGGTGTGAACAAGTCCTGCTACCTGAAATCTATTAGCTTTGGTGCAGAACTCCAAATGCAGCTAGAGGGCTTTCAGTTCTGAAGTTAAGTTTGGGTACAGTGTGGTTTTGGTGTGGATGGAGCTCTGCTGCATGAGCCATATACAAAAGCTCTCTTTGTGTTCAAAGACCTTTGTGCACTATTGATTCAGATAGACCCGCAAGTAGAGCAGCTGAAAGGATTGGGGTCAGCTAAAAATGTTGCTGTAGAGATTGTAATAACTTGCTGAAAAAGGGAATTTTTAAAGTTAGGAGGGTACTTGGAGGCTGTGTGTTTGGGTATGAATTCTTTTTTCCAAATTCAATGAGTATAATCTTATACAGAGATCTTAGTCTTTTCATCAAGTGGGGCACCTTCTCGGCATTCCAGATAAAAGTCTGTTTTCCAACATCAAGTCTTTGCTACTTAAAGAAACATGTTAGCTGTAAAACAAATGTAGGTGTGGTTGGATGTCAGTCATTTGGAATTTTGCAGTCTGTTCAGGGGATCCCTGGCCATGAATTTACACTGTTGGGCAAGATGCTGTTGACTAGTCCCTTTGGGAAACCCTTACAGTTGCGCTCTAATGCTTTTTGTGTCCAGCTACCAAAAATACATAATTGCACAATACTCAAAATAAGGTTTTCAAGCTTACTTGTTTAAATAGAGCAGTTATCAAGCTGTAGTTCTGCTTGCCAGAAGTGCTCATATAAGTCTGTCACCGGCCATCACTGAAGTGGTTTAGAAATTACATTAAAAGAGCTGGAGGTATTAATTTTTCTATTTTCTTCTTTTTGGTGGTTTGTTGTTTTTTGTTTTTTTTTTTTCCCTTGCTGATTTGAGCTGTGTCATCAGGCCTCACCTTAAAGGAGTTACCTAGATTTATTTAAATCATTATATGCAAAGAGAATACAGATACATGCCTCTGCATGTATGCATACCCAAGTGTGTGTAGAATAAAATCCTTAGCAGCGAATAAGATACTGAAAATACAAGTCATCTGTTAATGATTGCCTTAGAAATTTCATTGTGGTTGATTGAGAGGAGGAAAAATAAAAGGGGGGGAGATGATTGACAGTTTTCTACAGTGCCTACGTACCCACTGGTTAAAAAAAGCTAACCTCTCTATATATTCGTACTTCAGAAAGATATTTAAAGAATGTTTTGAAACAGAAATAACTTTTTTAATACAGAAATATTTATATCCATATTTATGGCATTGGTGAATTTTAGCTGTTTCATGATAAAGATCTATGGAGTCATCAACATTTTATTCCTGTTTTATCATAGCTGGGCTACATGATGATACGGGTATTTCAATAGAGTATTTTCTTTGGGTATATTCTAGATACCTAAAACAAGCTAAACTGCTACTTAGGTTTCTGAGGTATATTATGGAAATAGATAAACATTGTACACTAAAAAATTCCACAGGAGTGTTTTTGCTAGTGTCCTTGTGGGTAGTATTCACTTTGTTTGTGGTGGCAGAATCTCCATGCCTATGGGACTGGGGCAATTTTACTTCAGTTTGGGTCTCTGCTAAGTGCTTTAGGGCAGCCCATGCAGTGACTGGCATCCAGCCTCTCTCTCCCAGCTGCTAGCCTCTAGACCCCTGAGTCCTGACGTGTGGTCCTGCTCAAGTGGCTCGTACTTCTTCCTGCTGTCCCACTTGTGAGCTAGTCCCACTGGAAGTTTTCTGGCATTGACATGTAGACCTCTAAACATACAAGGACTGGCACACAAGACCAGTTAGCAATAGGGTGTAGTAATGCCAGATGAACTGCAGTGGTGAAGTGCCAGGATCGTGCATTGAAGTGGAACTGGTAAGCTGTCTACCTGGGACTGGCCCCCTTTATCTTATTTGTCCTTGGTTTTAATTTGCTTGTTTCTCTGTAGTCTACCTTAGTCCCTCCCTTCACACACACATCCTTTCAGAAGTTTTGTATGTTGCTTCAATTCCCTTAAAAAAATCCCAACATAAATTTTACATGATCCCCAAATTGTCTCTGTTCTGTCCCTAAATTCTCACCCCCATGTATTCTGTAAGAAGTGTTACACCATTTAGGTAATCTGGCTTTCTAGGGAGTTTCTCACACTTGTTTTAGTGGGTTTGGCACCAGGAACAATGATCTGAATCATTCTCCTTTGATGGTTTTAGGACTAGTGAGTCAGTGTGCTTGGTTTTCACTTGTTCCATCCTTGCCATGGCTTTGTGTCAGATAACTTAACAAGCTCTGTTACCTGAAAATACCTCTGCAGAGCCTTCTAATCCTAGTTACGGACCAAGAATGTGGTGGTTGGAGTATAATTCACCTTGCTTAACCTTGTCTACATCTAAGGTGAACAGCTTTGTGTACCTGATCTCACTCTATACTTGGTGGGGATAAATGGTTATTTTAGGGTATGTTTTTCCCATATTTCAATATTTATATCATGATTTAAACCTTTCTTTTATTTTACAATTAACATTGTGATATTAAGGGTGGCTAGTTAATGTATGAATATCTGCCTAGGTCTGGCCAGAATTCTGCACAGGTTTAAGATGAACAAAACCAGTGACAATTGGACACCTTGTGGAAGTTCTTGTCTTCTCTCCAGCATTGCAAAAGTTTAAAAGTGTTTGAAGAGAGATGAATGAGGCTCTGTAACTGAGGACAAGGAAATTTCTGCAGATAATGGTTTGTGGAAAACTTGAAGAGTTCAGTGTTATACTGGAGAAAGATGGAAAGGTGTTTGAAGAAGAGGGACTTTAATTAGAATGAACAGACTGTTGTGCTCACCTAGGACTTCTGAGGCTTTAGAAGGTACGTCAAGAATTCTAGGGCAAAAAGATCATAGTTCAAATACCATCAACTGAAAGTAGTTCTGAAAGTGTCATTCCTTGCTGTATTGAATGAAAAAACCCCCACACTTCCTGAGTTGAAGATCGTGTTCTTTATACACAGTTTGAAACAAACTTAAGAACTTATTTTCAAAGGTGACGAGTAATCACTGTTACACTGACTTTAAGCAGAGCTGCTTTTTTCAGTGGCTTGAAAGTTTGACTTGGGGTCTCTGGGATTTTAGGATATAAGGTGGAAGATCTTGGGTTTTGAACTTTTTTCTTTCATTAATAAATGTTAGTATGCTTAATGATTTCATTTTGTCCAAGTCTGGAGCTGTCTCAGCAGAGGCAAATGATGTGTTCTCAGTGGGTAGATGGGTATGATCAGGAGTTTATAGCATGTTGCATCATGTTTTCTACTTTTAGGGCTTGTGTGGGCAAACCCAAAGATCCTTAAGCAGACAAAAGAACATTGCTGATTATTAAGAAGATAAATGGATGGACTATCATTGTAAAAATGTGATTAAAGCCCACAATAAGATAGAAATGCACAGATTTAATATAGATTTAGAAGACATGCTGCACTCATATTGTTGTTATTATTATGAGACTGACAGCCAAGCCTCTAGCTTGTGTTCAAGCACAGAGGCATTACTTAAAGATGTGACTTTTTTTCTAAGAGCCTTACTGTAGAGTAGTATTTTTCTTAGCAAACTGAAAACCACCATTAATTTTCAATGTAAAAACCGTTTAAATGCCACAGCATCAGGTGCAAGTGAACAGTGGGAAGAAAGGGTAGGGGATCTGTTACATCTGCTGGGAGAGGCTGTTGCACAAGATGCCTCCAGTAGTTTGTGATTGAGCCAAACCTTCTCAACAGCTGCAGGGTCCCAGTCCCAGTGCTCCTACTTTTGCTTTCTGTGGCGAACATCCCAGCAATGTTCCAACATCACTCATTTCCCTTGCACTCTGTCCTCAAAGAACAGCCGTTTGCTGGTTTTCTGCGCTTCGTGATCCAGGGTAGAGACTGGATAGTAGCTGAGGATGAAATCACTCCTTTGTATTTGTGAAACTCTTTTGATCAAAGGATTGCAGATTTTCCATCATTACGGTTTTCCTTCTCTTCTGTTTTTGTTCAGTTCCCTACTTCCCTGAAGAGCACCTTGGAAATTCTTCCTTTCTCCATGGTCACCTTTGCCTTGGCTGTATCACCTAGCTTTTGCTAACCAGAAACCAGATATACTTCTTTCTTGAGATTGTTTCTACCATATAATATTACCTGGTGGAGCATTGCCTTGAATCTCTCCAAAATGAGGATCATTAAGCTCTGGATGACCTATGGTCACGTTAATCATTTGCAAACACCTGCAGACTTACCCTATGGTGTGCATGGTATTTGGGATGTGTTAGGGGAAACCTGGCCTAAAAAATGCTTGTGGGATGAGAAGTGAGGAGATCTAAAGGAGAAGGATTATTCCCAGAATATGACAGGGTTTTGCAAACTGGCCAAAGGGGTGGGGTTTGGCATGGCAGGATTTGGGAGAGCTGCAAGGCACAGATGGGAGGAGCGTGTCAGCAGTTTTTTCGCTCAGTTTGAGCAAAGACTATAGGGAAGAATCAATCTCTTGTGTTGTAAGAATGTAAGGCAAAACATCTAAAATGCCTGTGTTTTGATGGTGGGTTTTTTTCCCCACAAATGTGATAATCCAGCATTTCAGTCTGAAGGCAAAAGATTCATTGGCTCAGCTGGATATCTAAAGGTATTGTATTTATAGACCAGCTATTTCAGGAATGGAGCCTGTGTTCTTTTGCATCACTTAAGGCAAAATATAACCTTGGCAAACAAAACCACTGGCAATATTTGCAGTTGCATCATTCTCAAGTGGGTATTTAATATCAGAAAATGTTAGGACATTTGTGATAAGCCACTGTTTTTACATAATCCTGTCAGTTATGGCTGTCCGGTGGCTGCAGTACAGTATCTTGAACAGAAAACATTCACTGTCACACGTTGAAGCAGCACGGAGTAGGTAACTGGATTATGATATTGATGTCAAACTGTGGAATAATCTTAATACAGTATTTGGGTGTCTAAATGTGATTTAAAATTAAGGTTCAATCAGAAGAGGGTTTTTTTTCCCACAGGAATAAAAAGAATAAAAAAAGAATCTGGCTCAATGACAATTCCTTAAATTATGAGCAATGCGTAGTAATATGCTTCAAAAGACAAATACTTTATGGATTTGGTGCCTTATTCTGTGGAGAGTCTTTTATGTGAACTGCCCTAAACAGAGATTGTGACTGAGCTCTGTACACTGAAGAAATGTCATAATGAATTTTGGGCTGAGTCAAAATTCAACTGCACAGTCATGCTAAGGGATACATTTATGGTGGCAGATACAGAAAAATATGGCAGAATAGATTAGAACTAAACACTCAATATATATATATATATAAATCTGTTAAAATGTTTAGTAATCAAAGACTTTATTCACAAGGTGGAGTGAGCTGAAATGGTGTGCAGTGGGATGCTAAACTAACCAGTTAAATCATTCAGTGAGAGAGATCTAAAGGAATAAACTGCAGATCAGTCAGGTTCTCATTTATCCATCTGTCTTAATTCAACCCACTTTTTATATCATCAGAAGCAGAAGATTTCAGCTGCCTTTAAGCTGTGCTATCAGAAGCTAATGCCTTCACAGTTTGCCACATTTTCTTGCAAAACTGCTGCTTCAGTGACTGCTGAAAATGTGCCTCTGGTTTGCTTGGCTTTGGGAATGCCAAAGTTCCTGTCGTGGGCCACCATGTGAAAGTGTGCCCAGTCCAAGAACGGTGCCTGCTTTATTCTGTGCAACCGACGAAGCTGTGAGTAACCAAGGGGAATACCAATGCTGGAAGCAGTTTTCCAGCCATTCCTTCCTGACCTGCAGGTGTATGTTTAATTCATAGCTACAAAAGACTCCGAGCTTGTCATGGAGGGCGTTAGATTTCCCTGCTGGAGGCCAGCCACGGAAAAGCAAGGCTTTCCACTTGAGTCAGTTACTCACAGATGCAATCATGATGTTTTAGTAAGTGAGCTAATGACACTTCTCAAGACTTCCCTCTTATGGAGCAATACAATCATTTGAGGTCACACTGGTTTTCAGTCATCACCTTTGGTTTTTGACTTTCTGGCTTCAGGGCACTTTATTCAGTTCTGAAAGTTCTTTAGCAACACATTTTATATCAATGTCTCCAGGAGTGAGATACCATCAGCAATGTCCAGACCTACACATGTGAGATCTGATCACAGAATTGCACTGTCTTGGGGATGAGCTACTTCCAAAATACAGTAAATTCGACATTAACTCCAAGATAACTGGTCTCTTAATGAAAACTGTGAATTTTTCTGGGTTTTGTACAGAGTCACTGAAAAACTTCAGAGATCCCCTCAAAAGCTTTATGAAAGTCAGCACAATTTAGGTATGTTTCATCCATGTTTTGCTGCTGTACACTGTTTTTTCAGTGACAGTGCATGCCTAAAAACATGGTTCAGTAATCTGCTGTTCCCGAAGTACCTGAAGGTACAGTGAGGTTGCAAGTCCAATTCAGTGTAAGTATGTAGAATTATTTTCCGGGGAGGACTGTGATGCTCTGTCAATTTTACACTCACTAAGTGTCTTTCAAGTAGTTTTTTGAAGTTTTTCTACAGTGAGAGTGGACTTATTCTCGTCCTCAGTTCAAGATTTAGAGCATCATCTTGTATTCCTTTTGCTGCCGCCTTTGAGCAGATCTAATCTGTTTTACCCTACACTGTGCCTTCCAATTCTTCGTTTTTAAGCTGTTTTCAGCTTACTGCAAGATGATTTTCCCAGTCATTGTTGATTTCCCCCTCAGGTAACAGGGCAGTTTCAGTACACAGTGAAGGGCTCCTCTTTAATTTGGGTTTGGTTTTTTTTTTTTTTGGACGGTAATAATATTTCATTTGTTTTTTATTAATTTGTTCTAGCTGTGATTAAAATCACCTGCAAGCTTTTTGTGGTTGGAAGACAATCTTCAGGAGCCTCTTTGCTGCCTGTCAATGCAATTGTACCTTATAACCATTTATTTTTCCCTTTTTAATAGTATTTCATCCTCAGTATTTGGGAGGTTCTGCTTTGCTGGTCCCTCTCTGATGATGCCACTCTGTAGGACTGCAGTGACCCACCCCTCCTTTTTCTAGCCATTGAAAAATACCAGAAAGTTCTTAGTTCTACTAAAGTGTTTTGCTAAAGAGCCTTAAAATTTGTTTATGTGAAAGCTGAAAATGATGCCTGTCCATGGAAAACTTGTTTTTCAAGAACTGACATTTAAATTCCATACATGATTAGTGATTTTCTTCTTTGCTTCTTCTGCAAATGTTTGATTTAAATTTATTTCCATGATGACAGCACATATGTCATACTCACTGTCAGCACATATGACTTCTATGGACAAACAGACAGAGGAACAAGCAAAAATTTCTGCAGGTTAAAGCCTGGTATGCCTGTTAAAACCAGACTGATGGGATTTTTGTGGGCAAAAAAGCATGTTCTTGCCACCAATGGATGATTTAGTTATCAAAGTTGGATGAGCTCTTCATCAATGCTGCTGTGTGAAGAAATTCCAGGTACCCAAGTCATGTTCAGTCCGTAATTAGTTGTCTCTACTCTCCCATTCATTCACAGCCATGTCAAGGAGAGTGCGCTGCTGCTAATGAGGTTCTGTAAGATGTTTTAGAAAATGGTTTTGTATCATGGTAGCACTTTCATCCTCACCTACTACTTTGAACTGTGTACCTGCTCCTTTGCTATTAATTGGTTCCTTGTCTGTCTCACAGGGCTCTTTACGTAGTGTCACTCACAATCAGTGCAGCTCCCTCTTTCCCTCCAGCTGGGGAACCTGAGTAGTTCATGATTTTATTATTGTTCTTCAATTTGATACAATCTGTTCCTGACCATCTGTACCCACTCATGCTGAGAATATCAATACTGTAATTTTCCATCTCCCTCATAACTTGAGCTAATTTTCCCAGCTTGCAGCATTGTACGTACATGCCAGAATCTTATACATAACATGGAGTGACTCTGGAGTAGCAGCTACTTAAAGGTTCAAGCACCTTGCTGAGGTAGGATTGGACTGATGCTTGTTGCACAGATTCATCTGGGACTATGCACTAATCCAAGGAACTGAGATGGAAATTGTCATGGAGACAAAGCGAAGACTTACCCAGTAGTATTTCTAAGGAGGAAGGTGGTCAGCTTTGCATTCAGCTCCCACGCCTGAAGAATCGAGAGAGGGATTTCTGTCTGGCCTCTATCTTTGTTGTACTCAGCCTTGGTAGACCTGTCGGGAGTTTACATAATCCTGCTGGGCATAACTCCTTGGATCAGAGTCTCCTAAGCAACCCAACACAGCAAGGTACTAGTTTCAGGAATGGGAAAAAAGGTGGGGTTGCCTCCATGTGTGGGGTGAGTGTGTATGTATGTGCTCCACTTAATTCTGTTGATTTGTATTCTAGTATACTCAGAATTAAGCAGGTTAATTTACCTTTTCCTCTATTTGTTCATATCTGCTGCTTAAAGGATTTTGAAAATCCTATTCTCAGCCATCAGCTAATTTAATTTGTATTAAAAATCCTACAACTGCTTCATATTGCTGCTGGACTACTTTGTTACTGGTTTTTTGAAATTATTTTTCTTCAGATAATGTCTTGAAGTAAAGTATTTCTAAATGATGTGATTAGAAATCTGACAAACTAGGTCCTTTCAGTATTTAACTAATCCTTCGGGTCCTGCAGACTCCTACATTTGTGTGTGCGTGCGTGAGAATGTGAGGGAAAATAAAGCTGCACAATGGTGTCAGTAATGTTATAAAGCACAGGAGTGAAGTCCTGATAGTGTATGGTCCACTTAACAGAAAATCTCAGCAGAATTTCATCTCTATAAACCAAAATGTCTGTTGCTTATTTTCTGTCTGTGGTTCTGACCCATGAATCTATGCCCCCTAGAGGTTTCTGTTCCTCCTTGAGTCATGCAAATATTGCCTGCTGTCACCCCAGATCTCGCTTTCTCCAGTGATTAGCTCTGTTGCACTCTATCCTGTTGTCATGTGGGTTTTTTTTTTTTTTTTTTTTTTTTTCCTCAGGTAACGTCCCCACTTTGGGGAAAAAAAAAAATGTTGATTTTTCTTCTTTTTTCAAAAATAGTGTAGAATCCATTGTACCAGCGTTGGGTAAGTACAAGAGACAATCAGTGTATACATGGTGTAGAACCAAACAGGAAAAAAGTTCATGTAAACACAATCAGAATACTTTATGCTACTTTCTTCATGCTACCTTCATTCTGCTTCTGAGGGTGAAGGTCTGAGCACAGCAAAACGTCACTGATAAGCACATGTGGGCATCATCAGATAGAGACACCTCTCTATAGTGAATAGGTTTCCCTTTCCTTTTTAAGCTATTCTCTGATGGAGTAAAGCAAAACTGAGAAATCTTTTATATGCTTCTCATCCTGCGTACTAATACAGAAAAGAACATGACGTAAAGCAATGGAGTTAGAGTTGCTTGCTATGAAATCATGGGCAGTAAGGGTATAGGGTTCAGGGCACTAGCAGATGAATATATGAAAGCCTAAAATGCTACATCAGGTAGACAAAGTCACAGAAGGCAACTATCTGACTAGAAAGGAGAAACAGTTCCTTGTGAGAGAGGCAAGCAGCCATGTGTCCAACATGTCTTCATTGAGTTCAGGGTGTGAATCAGCAGTGTCATCACTAACTGCTCCGCAGTAGTCTGCTACTATGAGTTAGATATAGCTCTTTCTTTTTTAAATCTTAGGTTTCATCTGCTGAAGGACAGAAGGAATTTAACAACTACCTCTGTAACAGAAGGATTGAGGTGTTGTGCCATGGAAGTGCTTTCGGTAATGGCCAGATTGGCAAAATCTGACTGCCTATTTTGAAAATCTGACTTATTTTGAAATAAGGTTTTTCATATTCTGCTGTCTAAATGTCTTTGAAATCAGATCAAATGTCTCATCTGATGGTCAATGAAGGGAAAAAAACCACCCTGGTTGGTGAAAGGGCTGGAAGGAATGTTCTGTGAAGAGCAGCTGAGGACTTTGGGCTTGTCTAGCTTGGAGAAAAGAGGGTTGAGGGGTTACCTCGTTGCTTTCTACAGCTTCAAGAAAAGGGGCAGTGGAGAGAGAGGTGCTGAGCTCTTCTCCCTGGTATCCAGTGACAGGACACATGGAAATGGTTCGAACCTGTCATTGGAGGTTCAAACTGGACATTAGGAAACATGTCTGCCAAGAGGAACAGGTTTCCTGGAGAAGTAGTCAATGCCCATGCACACATAACTCATTTTTCTATATTTTTTATGATTAAGTTTTGGGCATGGATGTGTTACAGGCTACTCTTTATGGCTTTTGAACTGCTGACAGCCGTTAATGCTTTTGAAAATAATGGTGAATAATGGGTGAATGGATACCTATTAAATCCAAAGTATCACCAACAAAATGCCATCAGTTGTTATGGATGTTTTCTTACTTTCTATCCTTTGAAATAGCTGGCCCAGTGGAGAATATGTGCATAGAAAGGTAGCTGCTCATCAGACCATCTCATATTCAAAACAGAAATATAGGAAAGAATGCACCCAGCTAAGTAGAGGAATTTATTTGGATATTTACTTTTGACACATTGATGGAAAATAAAAAACTTATTAACCTAGTCACTGTTATGGACAGAAGTAATTACAGCAGTAATGAGATGAGCATTATGAGGATAGGACTGCATTACTGAAGCAACTATAAAAATCTGTCCCTCAGTGCAGCTGGATACCTTCTTGCTTTTACACATGCAGCAGGTTTACTGCCCCCTAAATTAAGATGTAGAACAAATCCAGTTCACTGTCTGGTTGATGCTAGAAAGCTTTGATGCCTTCCCTTCTTGTTTTGATCTATGGGAGAGCATGTAAGTTTGCTGTAGAAACCTTCCTTGTGCAAAGGTAGAGATGAGCCTGGGAAGTCTTTCTGTGCAAGTGTATCCTGTTCAGGCTTGTGGTACATCAACTTTGTAGCACTAATCTGAATTGTGGTATACTAGTTAATGAAATACTGACTAACCAGCAGTTTTAGCTCAGTATATATATGTATATACAATATACGAAGTATATTGTACCTTCCAGGCATTAGGGTAGTTACTAGTTCTATTGTTTTCCTTTAAAACTCATAAACCCCTGTTTTTGGAAGTGTCATCTGCTGATTTTATAGTGGATGTAGTCCCTTTTAAAAGAGGAAAGGTTGGCTTTGACAGCTAATAGTCTAAAGTATTGTCTCACCAAGAGATTTGTGCACACTGTAAGTGTAACAACTCCCTTTACAATCAAAGAAAGAAATTCACTACACTTTATATATATATATATATATATATATATATATACACCTCTTCAAAATGCAAAATGAAATGTCAAAAATGAGCTCATGTTTTTACTCCTTCCCCTCTAACCTTTCCTTTGCAAGACAATTCTTCATAAAGAGTGCTGTGCTTTTCGGTCCACTGTGAAAACAAACATGGCCAAGCTGCTGCTTTTCCTACTTGCCTATCATCAGGAGAAGCTGGAAATAAAAATATCAAAGTTATCATCCACTAATGTTTTAAACATCTCTGCTGTCTGACAGCAATCATAACATATACTTTCCATGTCAATTTGTAAGACACTGTAGCTAGGGAAGGTAATAGTTGTACTTGGAGGTTTTTTTCCTTAGACTAATATTGTAGTAAAAATAGCCAAGCTTTTGTGCACATGAATCCCTTCTCAAGATGTTTTGATTTCCTACTTATTAGGAAATCATGCTGAATGTAATTATATTAATGTAGCTAGTGAATGAATCTTAGTTTAATCATACTTGTGCTTTTAAGTATGGCAGGATCCTGGTCTGGAGAGCCAAACACAAAGCAGACATTGTCATGTCATGCGCTTGCTGACTCTCATTTGGCCTAATGCAGTTTTTCCCTTAGCCTAGTAAAATGCCAGAGTTGATTAATGTATTTCAATACTATTCCTCATAAACTTTTCATGCTACACAGTTTGATTTTATCTGAGGTATGTCAACTTGTATCCTGAGGAGCTTTTTCAGGAGAACAGTACTAGAAAGCGTCAAGTAAGTGCTAATGATTTCAATACACAGGAAAGAAATTGTTTTCCAATTAGACTTTAGCTTTTGTTATTCTAGTGCCTTCTGTGCTGGAGGATAAAAGAACTTTCACAAAATACTGGCGCCTTTTGTCATGTACCAGAACTAAAATTGTAATGAAGGACTGTTTGCTTGAATAAAAGAATTACAATTGCCTATACCCTTATGCTTTTAGAAGCAGTTTAGCAGTGCTGCCACTTCTGCCTTTACCTATTTTTTTGAATTAATTTAACTTCCTGATTAATTTTCTGTCATTTGGCAGACGTGAAACCTGGATAGGTAGATTTCTAGATCGAAAATACCATATGCTAAGCTTTAATTATCATCCCTTTCAGACATGTGTTCATTATCAAAGCCGCTATATTCCAGGTCTGTGAGAATTAACCTTAGTTGAAAATCTGAACAGCTAAAGCCCAGCTGCCTTTGGATTTTGAGGAAAATGAGCAGTCAGAGCACTGTTTTCTTTCTTTTGCCAGCAGAGAGGCCACAACTTAAACTGAGTGCAGTGAAAACAAGACCTTGGTAGTGCTGGTTTTGCATGGATGGCTGTTGCCTTGAGAACTTCTTACTCACATTTCTTTAGAGAAAATGCTTACAGTTCTTTTCCAGCAATGCCCCTCCACCTCCAACCCCTTCTCTCCTTATTTGAATTCAAAGATCATCTTAATTATGATAATATGCATGGAAAATAATAACCTTCCACTTTTTTAGTGTTGCTACATTTCTCTTACTGCTGTCTTCTCATTTCAACTTGCAACGTTTGTTACCCATGCTTTGCATTTTGTCTATGGCTCTCTTAGCTTTCTGTGGCAACAGGCTGTTATCTGTACTATTCTTTTCTATCAATATCTAGGGCACGAGACTCTTCATACATGAGTAGGTTTTCTAGGCATCATTGTAATAATAATAACTCAGGATTCATTATAAAAGTAATTCATTATTACTTTTAATAATTAATTGAATTACATAACTCTATTAAAAAGGGGGGACACGATCGTTTATGTCTGGTATAAAATAGGAGATTTTAGACTTTCAAGCTGTCACTATAATAGAAGTGGGTGTATTTCTGAGATCTGGTACAGGATATTCTGCACCAGCTCTGAAGGACAATCTTATGACTGAATGAATAAAAATCACATGGTACTTAAGAATACTGGTGTTTCTTCTGAAGCAGCCTGAGTTTCAGAAATGTAGGAGAGGTCAGGGAAGAGGGATCTGAAGGCAGCAAACAGGGAAGGCAATGCTTTTTCCATATCTTACAGGGACACGTGATAACGTTCCAAGCAGACACTGTGCCAATGTGGGACGATGCTTTATGTGTCGGATAATGACTGTATACTCATTATTTTGGATTTTGAAACCACAATAATATGCGACAACTCAGAACAGTTAAGAGAGAAACCAAAATGCCCAATTTGGGAACAATTTTTAATACCAGTGAAAGTATTAAATTATTAGTGAACGGCTTGCAAGTGACCAATAAATGCAGAGTCTTGTATGGTTTTGGTAGGATTCTTGAAAATCAGGCAGTTGAAAAGCTTGACTTATTACTATCTGGGCCTGTTAGAATACAGGAATTAACTTATTGCCCAGTTACTCAGAAACATTGGTGGTACAGGTCAAGAATTAAACAGAAATGTATAACTGAAGAACTCTTATTATGAAGGAAATTTTAGCTTATTTCAAAAATTCCTCCTTTGAATTTCAACTTACTGAACAGCAACTAAAAATGAATCTTCAAATTCAAATGGAAAATACTGAATAAGTTTAAGATCCTGTAAAGACTTTGCCTACATCTCCAGTTCAGCATGTTATATGTCACACTTAGTTCAGTCAGAATATTTCAAACTGAGCATGTGAACAGAATTACATGAATGAGATAAAGGTTTTAGAACTGATCATAGTTACCATCTTATGGACAGAATGTCTACCAGAGAAACTAGGATGGGCTATTTCATTGAGTGTAGTTGACAGATGGGTATGGGCAATTCTGTGCAAATTATGGATATGTCTCTCTTGTGAAAAATTAGAGTAACAAATAAAGAAAACTAAACTTTACCTATAAATATTTGGCATCCTTCAAAACACTTGTGTGAAAATATTTAACTGAAAGAAATTTGCTTGGGGAAGAAAAAAATGCATATAGAGTAAGCAAAATTCTCCTGATAGAAACCAAATGAAACTGTAGGTGATATTGTACAATGTAATTAGCTTCCTCGTTTTAGACAGGAAAGCTGGGAGAGATCCAAGACTGCACTAGTAAAACAGTAAACGATGGTTTCATAGCACTTAGTATAGGACCTAGGACTCACAAATTGTTGCAATGTAAAGTTTTGTCCTTCTTCAATAGGAATTTGAGAAGCCCCTTCCCTCCAGGAAGAGTCTTACAGGATGCATTTCTTGCTGATTATACATCAGATCTGAACCATTGAGGGTCTGAGTATTGGAGCTTTTCAACCAAGAACATGTTTTTCATTTTCTCCATTCAGTGATCCATAACCGAATACTTAAGTTTTTTCATGTCAGCTATGTAAAGATGTTTTCCAAGTAGAAGTTTCAACTTGGGACAAAAATAATGTAAAGAATTAGTTACACTGGATTTCTCCCTTGTACAGAGCATTATAAGGCAGATGATAGTATTACCTTTTCAGGAAAGAATTACACTTAGCATGCTTGAACAATGAATCTACCAACTCATTTACTCTTGTAGTTGCTGTAAGGAAGTAAATGTAATGAGACCCTTAGTGAAAAACATTTTGTGGCTATATATAAAACCAGGTTACAATACCGCTGTTTCCTTGGGAACCTCTCTTGTCTAACAGAACTGGAAAGGAACAGAAAAAAAGAAATGGGTGTCAAGAAACTTGTATTTTAATAGCCATGCTCATTTTAGTGTATTTAAATGACTTAGAGAAGCCACCAAAAGTCATATATCACATACTTTTGATATATGACTGGAATGAATTTTCAGTTGTGGATTATACAGAGGAAGAACAATTCCAATAGAAGAATGTAAAACAGCTATGAGAATCTTTTTTTTTTTTTCAGCGTATGATAGTGAGTTCAGATCAAGAGCTGAGATGGACAGGAAGGGCAGGTACCTGAGACACGTGAATGGGAAGGTCAGAATTCATAGACATTTTGTTATAGAGGGAATTACAAATGAATGCTCCTTACAAATAAGTTTTATAAATGATCATACTACATGGTAATAATTTGTCTTGTTGGTTGACTGTGGATTATTGTAGACACCATTACTCTGGTGTAGGTTGAGAAGTCTGTGCTCTGAGTATAGTTTCATCAGTAAGTCACCTGGGTAATGTAAATAACAGTAACAGCATGAGATTTCTGTGCAGGCTAACAGCAATGTCAACAAATTGTTTTGATTTAATTGCAGGAAAAAGTGAGGATTGATTGGTGGAATTGGTAGGGAGAAAGGAGGGTAGAAGCATAGAAAGGTCAAATTGAACCACTTCTTCAGTGAGTCATAGGATGTCTTCTGTTGTGATTTTGCTCTGTCTTCTCAAAGCAAGTAGCTAGATAATATATGGGGATTACAGTTCCTGCCCCTGGATTTGTTTGTTTATAGTTACCTGCTTAATGGTACAGGATTTACTAAGAACAAGGCAAATACCAAGGAGAAAAGAAAACTCTTGAAATTCTATAGTCATGCCAAGAGCAGGTATTTGCAGTTTGTGGATGAAAAATCACAGGAACGTTGAAATGATTACAGAAGCAGGCACTGTAAATCCATGAAGTTCAGCGGTAAATATCCATCAGAAAGAAATCCAGATGAATGAAGCAATGCACAAAGAACAGTGGAAATGTCTTACAAGAAGTACAGTCAGAATAGCGTTAGTGTTCAGGGTTGAGACATGGCATGAAATATTTTTGAAACAACCATGAAAACTGACAGGGTAGAGAGATTGCATTGAAGTGGTCTGGTTCTTTTAATTATTCTTAGAAGTAATACAGTGATTTCTGTCTTTCCTCACTTCTCCAGGATAAAATGTAGTTTCCCAAAGGGATCAGTCCAGTAAGTTCTTCCATTCATCGTTTCTAGATTGATAAGCACTGTAGTATCTTTGGTACTCTGATGACACACAGTTCTCCATTTCCTCCTCTTTTTGATTTCAATGCCAGATTTATTTGGTGCCTGGAAGAAACAAGGAACTGGGTGAGAGCCAGCTGGCTGGAATCCAGTCCGAAAGGTGAAGGTGATGTGGACTGAAGAGCAGAATGTTTTCAGAACTTGATGAAAAATCATACAGTTTATTTTACAAGGGGATCTGCTTAAATATAGTATGCTTAGTGTCTATACAATGGTTTATGTGTAATTACAAATGCTCTCTTATACCTAATTTTACAGTAGGAAATGGAACAGGCTCCTTTAACACAACTAACCTATCATGTCCTTCTGGTGATCTCTTCCTTCAGGACTTATTTTCCTGAAAGAACGATGTCTTCAGCCCAATATTGCATGCAGAACTACTCAGCTAGCAGAGCTACATCCTAGGGTTTACGTGATGAGGAATTATGGCTAGTTATGACCAGGATACTTTCAAGAAGATGACTTTTTTTATCTCAGGCCTTTGTACCTGGTTTGAACTTGAAGTTACAGTCCATTAGAAATAGTGCTAGCTCCAGGACCATATAGTCTGTGGTGGAGAGTCCAAACTGTCCAAACTAAACCTCAGAAACCCATGTTATTATTGCTACATGCATTCATATGATAAACCAATGCTGATGTGAAGTCACAGACTCACGTAGGTTGGAAAAGACCTTTAAGATCATCAAGTCCAACCATTACCCCAGGACTGCCGAGACCACCACTAAACCATATCACTGAGGGGCTCATTTACATAATTTTGAACACTTACAGGGACTGTAATTACACCACTTCCCTGGGCAGCCTGTTCCAACGCCTGAGTACCCTCTTGGTGAAGAAGTTTTCCCTAATATCTAATCTAAACCTCCCCTGGAGCACCTTGAGGCTGTTACCTCTTGTCCTATCACTTGTTACTTGGGAGACTGACCCCTACCTCACTACAGCCTCCTTTCAGGTAGCTGTAGAGAGTGATAGTCTCCCCTGAGCCTTCTCTTCTCCAGACCAAACAACCCCAGAAACAGGAGTATCATAATGTGACAGAGCAGGAGGTAGAACTTTACTGCCTGTAAACAGATTGAAAACCTACAGATCTGGATTGAATTGTTTCTTCAGTGGTCTTGAATAGGTTATTTCCGGCATTTTGGGCATTGCAGGATACTTTCTCCAGAAAGTATTTTTTGCAGTCAAAATGACTGATCATGTGGAGCATTTAGACGTAGCAAAAGAAGTTTAAGGCGTTTAGTCCACCACTGCCTGGTTTCCAGCGTGGGAGAACTTCCTTCTCGAGCCTTCTCTCGTTGGTGTCACGTTCCTGTTCTGCTGGGTTGGAGGAATCTGTCCAGATAATAGAGGTGGGGGGCAATTTCACAACCTACGTTGGCTTAAGGACACGTCTGCAGGACGCGATATAGGTGATCGTGGAGCAGTAGCTCTGCTGGGCTTGACGTGTACGGTCTAACCCCGGTACTGTTCCCAGGCAGGGGAGAACCTGTCCAGCGCCTTCCCCGCCGTTGCTCTCCGGTTCTCAGCCCGAACTGCAGACCACGCCGTATGGTCTTCGAGGGGACAGGGCTGTGGCGGACCCGCTGCCCTCCCGGCTCTTCGTCTTTCTCTGCCTCCTCCTCCCGATGCCGGCGCACCCCTCGACGGCTCTTTCTCTCTGGGGCTGCGCTTGGAGCCGGGCTCAGCCCAGCGGGTACCCCTCTCTTCCCGCCTGGACCCCGGGCAGCGGCGGCAGCGGGAGCAGCGCCCGCTCAGATTCTGCCCGCCCTCTGCCCCCCCGCTGCCGCCGGGCTCTGTCCTCCCAGCGCGTCGCCACCGCCTTGGCTCCTCCTTGTCCTTCCTCGCGTGATTTTTATCGCGTCCATTTTTCGTGCGGGGGTAAATAAATAAATAAGGGCCGCCGCCGCCCAACCCGCGAGGTGCCGCTAGGGGCGGCAGCCGGGCCCCGGCCCCGCTCAAGTGGGGGAGGCTGCGGGGCGATGCGGAGCCCCCTCCCGTGACTCCGGCGCTCCGCCATGCCATGGGTTAGGCGGACTCCATCCCAAAGCCGAGAGGGCACCAGCCAGGCGAGGCGGCGGCAAGAAGCGTCGCGGCTCGGCCGAGGAGCGGCGCCGGGAGGCGGCGGCGGCGGGAGGCGGGCGCGGTGCTCCGCCGGCCCCTCCATGGACGGCGGCGAGGAACTATGAGCCGCGGCCGGGACTGGCGCTCGCCCGCTGGGGCTTTCCCTGCTGCGCGCCCCGGGGCGCCGGGGCCCCGCTGTCACCCGGCCCCAGTCTCGCCCATCCCGGCAGCCTCTACCCCCGTCCCCTGACCCCCCGCCGCTGGCTCCGTCCCCCTCCCTCCCCTCTGGGTGTTCGGAGTTAGGACAATCGCTCTCGCACCCAAACCACAGCGCTCCCGCAGCTAATCCTGCCCTTTCCCCGCTCCATCCACACCCCGCCTCTGGCCCTTCCTCTCCCAGCGCTGCTCTCTCCCCTCCCCGCTCCCCCAGTTCGCCCAGGGGGCCCCTCCGTCCCCGTCCTCCCGCTGCCCTCGGCGAGCCGGTGGCCGGGCGGGTGAGAGCGAGGTCGGGGCTGCTGGCCACCCCGCCCCTCCCCGGAGGGGCCGTCATTAGGCTGCCGGTTGATTACAGGGTATTGATTTGTATGTGCTTCTCCCGGCGCCGGCGGCGGCCGCTCCCGCTGGAGTTAGGGCAGCGCTTCCCGTAGCGGCGGCGAGCTCCCTTCAAACATGTCGGCTCCCGCCGGGCCCCGGGGTGGCCCCGCTGCTCCCCAGCCTCCGCAGGCTCCTCAGCCCGAGATGCCGGACCTCAGCCACCTCACGGAGGAAGAGCGGAAGATCATTCTGGCCGTCATGGACCGCCAGAAGAAGGAAGAGGAGAAGGAGCAATCCGTGCTCAAGTAAGGGCGGGCGCATCCCTTTCTCGTCCTCCCGGCCCGTGGTCGCGGGCGCGGAGGTCTATTCCCTGTTCTCGGGGTCTACTCGGCCGGGGTGGGAGAGAGGAGCCGGGCAGCGGGGGGACGGCCAGGGGTGCCCGTGCCTCGGCAGCTGCTCGGCGCCGGGCGAGTGTGGGGCACGGCGGGCAGCGTGGGGGCCGGGAAGTCGGCGGGGAGCAGCGGCCCGGGCTCGCCGCCTGCCTCAGCCGCGCGGCACGGGGCGGGCGCCGGCGTGGCGGCTCCAACTCCGCACGCCCCGGCGCTGGCGGGGGCAAGGCGCCCAACATGGCCGCACAGGTGCCGTTCTCACCCGGCGTGTGCCACCAGGAGGAAGGGGGGGTGGGTCGGGGCGGCGGTTGGTGCCGCCGGATGGGGGCGGATCGGCGGCATCGGGCCCCATCCCGGGGGCGCGGCGGGCTCCGGGTTGGTGGCGCCGGCCCTGCGGGGCGCTGGTGCGGCCGTCCGGGGCAAAGAGAGAGCGCCGGGGCCTAGGCGCCGGCCGTCTCGCTGGGGTGGGTTTACCACAGCCGCCATCTTCCCCCGACAACGTGTCTGCCGCCCGCCCCCGCCCCGCTGCTCTTTCCAAGCGTGAGCCCCGGCGCCGGGGGAAACGGGGCTCCCTGCAGCCCGCCCGGCTCAGCCCCGGGAGCTGTCCGCGGCCCGGTTCCAGCCCCGGGAGCTGTCCGCGGCCCGGTTCCAGCACCGGGAG
>JBCJKH010074953.1:5534-20368 GCA_039877255.1 Loriculus beryllinus | reverse complement strand
AGACATAGATAGAACCTCTCTGTGTTAATGCTTCTTATTACTAGATCTAATGCTTCCAAGAGTGAGCACACCATGGCTGTGCTACTATATGGCAAACCCCTCTTTCCCTCTGTAAGTTCAGAGGAGGGGTGCAAAAGAGGTTTGAAGCTGCTGTCAGATACTATTAACCTTTCAGGCACACTGCAGCTAGCAGTATTTACAGCTACATAGGACAGCCTTTGCAAAAAAGCCAACACTTATTAGTCAACTAGAATACAAGAACTGTTTGGTTTCTGAATGGAAAAGCAAAGCTTAAACATATGTCTGTGCTGGCAGCATGAATTACTTTCCTGCGTAAGTATCCAGAATTCTTTTATTCCTTCTTTATGTTTCCAGCAGAGCTGTGAACTGGGAATTCAGACATTAGGGTTCATGTGTTGTCCAAGTTTTAGTCAAGTCAGTTTGACATATTCTTTCCTTGGCTGCCAGTGGTTTTAAGTCAGTACTTTGAGTGATCATTCTCGTCTCACCCACAGTCATTCCATTCATATATGGGCAGTTTTGGGGATTTCACTCAGTTCTTTTCCAGTCTCTTGTCCTGAAAATCCCTTAACCCTTTCTGTACCAGGTGACAACAATGCAAGGTGAGGAGTAAAACCATTGTGGTTTTCATTTTAAAAGTAACTGCAGCAATTTTCACCTATTTTGCCATACTGTGTGTTAGCGGTAAACCCTAGTAGTCACTGTGCTTGTGCCAGTTAATACAGCTTGACAGGTAAATGCCATGTAGTTCTACCAGCTTTAGTCTGGTTTATTTATATACCCTGATGTGCAGAATCCTGAAAAGCTGCCTTTGAAGTTCTGTGTTTTCTGTAAGATTACTAGCCAGGTTAAATTAAAGAGAGCTGGAAAAGATAGAGCAAAATTGTACTAAACTCACTGTTATTGGTAAATGGTGGGGTTTTTTCTTGTTTTCATGGTTTATTCTCCACAGACAATAGATATATTTATTAAAAATTATATTGAGTGGGGCTGTATCATAATGAATTACAAAAGGAAAAAACCTTCACTGTAAATGTAAGAAAATGAGGAGCCTTGCCCATATATTCATGAGGATAACTGGTACAAGTTTCTAATCTTCTTGAAGTGTATTGGTCTTACTAAGCTAAGGTAGCTTTCTACTATGAGCTGTGCAGCATCACTCGTACAAACTTCTTCCTGCTTACAGATCTGTATTCTTATTGCTTCATTGACCTTAGAAAAGCAAGAACAATTTCTGATCATTTCTTGATGCGAATTGACAGTAGCAAGTCTTACACTAGCATATTGTAATTGTTTTTTCTTATTTGTGTCAACCTGGGGTTTGTATTTGGACAGCCATTTTGAAATGTTTCACTGTACATCAAAATAATGGGTCCTAATGGATTGCTTCCTGCTTGACTAGACAGAAGTATATTGTATTTTATTTTAAATTGTGCCATAGCAAGTTAAAAAGAAACAGCAGAGCAAAATAAAGTGGATATTCTGTTAATGGCTCTGCTTGATCAGGTATTTATATTCTGTGTATGGTTTTATTATATATTAAATTCTGACAATAAGGTAGCTTTTCCTCTCAGAGGTCAGTAGTGTTCAGATTAATCAGGCTGACATTTCATGCCGGTGGGTCATGAACTGTTGATAATAGCATTAAATGGTGATTCACTTGCTGCGGGGAGCACAGCTCATTATCCAGTCACTATATTAAATCATCGCCACAAACAGCTAGAATCCTGTGTGAGTGCATGCACGCATCTGCACACACAGACATGAAAATCAGGGTGGGGATCTCTATCCTATAGTTGCACATTTCTCTGTTTGTAGCAATTGTTAAAGCCATTTCCAGAATACAGGGATGATGGACTTTTCCCTGTTTGGGAGGCTGGTATAGTTCTCTCTGCGAAATCTGTTTATGTATGAAACAGGACTATGTGGTTTATTTTCTAGCCTCTCTCTAGTAAAGGGACATTATCTTTGCAGTCAGTTCCATGTTAGACAAAAGCAAAGAAAAATACATGCACATCGTTCCTACAATGTTAGCGCTGAAAAAAGAAAATACACAAAATGAAAGTAACTGAAATCTAAATTGCTTGTATTCATTGAGTACAGATTTTTATTTAATACTGCATTTCAGGGGCTTCTATATTAGTTTCAGATGTGCTACTTCCTGTTAAAAGGATTCATACTTAGAAAAAAGAAAAAAGAATCACTCTCTAGTGTAAGAAAACACATATCTGTCATAATGGAAAGTTTTAAAATAGAAGATTGTCAAAACAGCTTAACAGTCAATTAGTTATGTTGAATGAGGGTAAATTCCACTTTCCGCTTAAAAGATTTTGCAGTTAAATGCAAATCTCAGTTAAATTTAAGTTGCCTGTTTTAAAAAATGAAAGTTGGGTTAATAGCATTGCAAAGTATGTGTTTAGCAATTGATATGAAATGTTGGGCTTTCTTCTCCTACCTGGAGCAGAGAATTGGGGATTTTTCTCCCTCCCTATTCTCTGCCCCTTCCATCAGGGCTAGTATAATTTCTTCTAGTGGCTATTGTTCAAAGGCAGTACTTAGAGGTACTTCACTTTAAGATACAAAGGCTTACTTGAAGTGTGTGCTTCTCAAGGTCTTTGTAACTAGCACTAGAAAAGTGATTTTTTTTAATGTGTTATATATTTTTTCCAGAAGAAAATGTTTAATCAGGATATAAATATTAATTAGCATGAGAACCATGGTAACCTCAGTGTTAAATTTAAAACTGAGAAGTTGGAGGGATTTTCACATAGACATTTTGATGCTTCTCTACAAATGGTTACTAAAAGGGAAACCTTTTCCTGAAGCAATTAGCACACTGTATGCTTTAAAAGAAGTTTAAAAAAAAAAGAATTGTGAAGGGAAGCATTTTAAATTCCTCAAATTGCCTTTTTTTTTTTCCTTTTTCTTTTTCTTTTTTTTTTTTTTTTTTATGTTAAATAACAGCTAAAACTGCCAAGAGAAACAAAGTAACATGAAAAAACCGTAGGCCACTAGAGGTCACTGTTTGGTAATCAACTTCTAATGAACCAGAACTGTCAGGAAGGCCAATAAATTGCACTGTGGATTTTTCTAATTATGAATTCCTATTTAATCATTCAATGACAAGTTAACTGTGGCAGCGTCTCTATGTACTTTGCATACACAGTTATGTTAATGTACTATTATATTTCTTAGGATGGAGGTCCTCCATCATTAGAGCAGTTCATTACCAAAGACTCTCTTATCTAATCATAATTACTGATTATGAGAAATAATTAACTTTGTTACCCTTTCGATTCTGTTCATAGGCAAAATGCGCTCTTTTTCTTTCTTTATTTTTTTTTTAAATGGAAGACCAAGGCATGTACTGACTTTTGATACCTTTACGCTAAAGAAAAGAGGTTAGTTTGGTTTTGTGCAAAATTTCCTAAGTTGTAGTTTTGGAATAGTTACAGGTAGTGGGGAAAAAAAAGGTACATGAGTTATTTTATAGTGAGTGTCCTTAAGTTGTCATTCAGTACAGTTGAATGTGAAATGTGTTTTGTTTCATGAAATTGCAGCATTTGGAGGATTTGCAAATTTAAGCCACATGATTGTATATTTGCTCATCCTGAAACAATAAAAGTAATTAATAAGAATAGTATCTCTTTTTAAAAATATTTCCATACTAAACTTAGAATTAGTTCATACATAAAGAAGGATGATCTTTAATTAAATTACCAGGGTTTGCACTCACTGGATAAGTGGCATCAAGTACATTTGAAAACACTGAAAAGTACATTGTATTTTAGGCTGGAGGGCAATGCTAAATCTAGTTCTCTGAAAGAGATGTACTATCTGTTTTGCAGAGGAGTAATAATAGAATTGTGCTCAGAGGATCCCTAAACAGGAAATAGAACTGGGAAAGGCCTTATAATGAAGGGATTCCTTAAATGGAAGCTGTGTATCTTTCCAATTTAGGCTGCTTTACTAGCAGTTGTTGTCATCTTGCATTATTATACTGCTTTGCTTTTTCAGTGCCAAATAAAAGCTTTGAGAATTAACTCCAAATATGCTGAAGTTGGGCAGCAGAAAATGCTTTGTTACTCTTAGTTAGGTGTGCCTAAAAATAAGCGTAAATTTTAAAGGAGAAGCTGTGTGGGCTGTTTACTGTATCTGAGGACATGATTCAATGCCAAAGTGCCTTGCAGAAAGGACAGACATATCCGAAGCAATGCACTCTGATGGTGGTTCAGGTTATCAAAAGAATCATTGGTTTCATAGCAGTGATTACACTTTAAGGGACAAGGTACAACAGTTTGTTCAAAAATGTTCAATGCAGTCTTCCATCCTATTTATGCATTTCTTTCCCATTTCAGTTGGTAGAGCTGTGTCAGTTGTCCTGTCATAGACCGTACCCGAAAGAGGTAAAATCAAAATTCACAGCCAGGCAACTCTCCAGCAGAAAATACTGGAGGTGGATTTATTGTAAAATTATGAGCCTGACACTTTTTTCTGGCTATACATTGCTATTTTATTTTAAAATTTTGTTAGATTCCTGCTATTAAATAGTGGATACTTTTTTAATGTTGTGAATGTCAATTTGTCCCTACTGTTTGTGATTGGCATGTGGCATTGCTACATCTTCAGCTCTTAAATAAACCAGAAATTCTTAGAAATAGGTATGCTATGCTATTCCACTCCATTTTAATGCTTTTTGCTTTATTTTTCTGTGTTTACAATGCTTTATTTTCTTATATAACAGGAAAGGACTAATGAATGCATCAGTAGAAATTTACCTGCATGACTTCAGGCTTCTGCAGCTGGCTTTCTAAGCAAACCTTTTGTTAAGGAGAACACTTGAACCCGTGCCTACTGAGTAATGCAGTAAAATGTGTACCTCAGTGTGATTATTTTTTTAGCAATGGGCTTAATGCCTTCATTATTCAGCAAAAAAAACCCATGCTGCAGTGTTTTGGTGCTTTGGGGGACCTATATGAGGGTAGCATGGTAAAGAAAATCATAAAGGATTGAAGTATTTCAAGTATTTTGTTTTTGTAAAAGGGGATTAATGTCTTGTTACAGTTGCATTAATGCTAGAAAAATATGTAACCAATAATATTAAATTCCTGGTTTATTTTTCCTTCAAAGATTTTTGGGTTTCTGTTCTAATGAAAGGGTTTCAGCTATTAATCTGTTCCACAATGTGTAAATAAACTTGCATTTTGCTGCGGAGTTAAGGTAGAATGCAGGAGCATTTCATCTGTTCCTGATAGAGACATTCAAGTCCAACGAGCAGAATCTGCACACAGGGTGGTGTATGCTTGACTGCTTTTTGTAATATACAGAGTTCAGCAGGGTTGGCCACACGTCTGGTTTTGTTGGTCCTGAATTTGTGTGTATGTTGGTCAGTCAAAAGAGATGAGATGAGAAGCCATGATAGCAAGGCGAGCTGTTGATTGTATTTGTGGCTTTTGCTATCCCACAAGAAAATTAAGCTTTCGGGGTTTGATGTTGTTGTTTGTTTTGGTATTGTCTGTGTATTCTAGTTAGAGCAGGTAGAATAGCTCTTGTGCGATTTTGCCTTCCCTTTTTCTAAGGGGACATAGTAAGTGTTAAACCTTTTGAGTTTTAGCTCCTATAGTCCCATAGTAGTCTTATTTTCTGGTGGCTGATCTGCATAGAGTAGTAATGTTTGAAGAAAGTGGGTTGTTATAATCTCTGTGGATATTAAATGTGCAGCTCTGTCACCTTTCTAATGCAGGTGAAAGTTATTCTTGTTTTTGTACTATGTGATTTAGATTAAGTTTTATTTCTAGGACTTGAAGCCTCATCTGGGCAAGTGTGAATTGTGCTAGAGCCTGTTTGTTGAATTTCAGTTGTGCAGTGGGTTAATGCTGGCCTACACAGTTGAGAAGCTGTGTGCCTGTTCATGTTTTATTTTTGGAATTCCCCTAAAATACTAGAAATACAAAGGGTAGTGCTGGGCAAGAAGACGATGGGTTATTTTGTTTCTCTTGTATTTGATACTGTGCTTACTCAAAACCTAGCAATGGTTAACCAGATAGCTTAGTGCCATGTGCTTTACATTTGGGCTGTCCTGAAGGGTGCTTTGAAACTTTGGTGTCTTGGATATATAGAATGAACTGCTCTCGTTCTTCACTGGCTGTCCAACCTTCTTGCTAAGATTCAGATGAAAAATGAAATACTTGTTTTGAGCTGTGCTAAGCTCTCTGCAGTTAGTTTTGCTGTCCACAAGTCTAGATACTTGCAGGTGTTGTTAAATTTCAATATTTCTGTATAAGTCTGCAGCCCCAAGTCAGATTTTAACCATATAGCTAAATATTAGAAATGGTAAAGGAGTAGCTAAATCTGGTCCTCCAGCAAAAACACCTAAGGGCTTTTTCTGTTGTCTGGGGCTTTCTGGTGGAGTATGGATTAAAGGGGAGAATAGGAAAGATGTCTGGCATGAACTACTATTTTTAGATGGTTTTGATAGGGTGTTTTGGGTACTAAAAATAAGCAAATAATTTAATCAATCATACTTCATTTGCTTTCTCCTTGCAGTACTGTTAACCTTTTTACTTGCTAACTTTTAAGGTGCTTTGATATTTCTCTTTGACATTGCAGTGACTAGAAATAAGTGTAATGTTTTTAAAAAACCTGCTGCAGACAGAACAATCTCATCAGGCCTTTCAGCTTGTACTCTGTTGAAAACGTTAAAGTATTTTCTCTGTGTATTTGCCTTTTGCAACTTATTTTCTTTGGCTAATCTTTTTGGAGGCATCAGTTGCTACTTAATACCATCTCGTAAAATTTTTCTGGTCCATTCCGCTCATATTAAACTGCCTTAATAACAGCTTCTACTCAGTTTTTGAATGATTTATTGAGAAGGGCATAATCTTCTCTATGTTTTGGCATCCTTCTATAATACATCTAAATCAGACTGAAAATTTTTATTCTGGTGTCCATGGCCAAGTCCAAGTACTAATCCCCATGCAGTTCCACTCAGGACTTCCTTTAAAAGCATAAAGCTGCTCATTAATATTTGCCAATTTTGTTTAATCAGTTCTTTATCCTTCCTTCTACGGTGCTTTCAGCCTTAAGTTCATGATGATGTTTACATCATTTTTTCTCCTCCCAAAAGGGGTATGCTCTGCTACTATAGCACATGTATGTGCCTATTGTTTATATATATGTATCCTCATGGTTCATCCCAGAGTATGTTCTCCTTGAGGCTCCTGAGGATCCTTGCATTTACAACACCACTTCTCAGATCGGGATGTGGGACTGGGGAGTTTGGTGCTGTCTTTTCTCTTCAGACAGCACCTAGCAAAATAGGGACCCAACATGACAGCAAGGGAAGTGCTAAAGAAATGTTATTACAGCAGTTTCTGGCTGCACCTTCTACCTTCTTATTGTAGGAGGCAAAATCTGTTTAATTACTCCCTCTCATGCTGGGCTGCCCAGAACAGGTAGCATATTGTGCACTTCTCTTGCATCTTTCTTTCAGTCTCTGCTAGTGTTAGAAAAATAGCTGCCTAGAGCATTAATGCTGATGCACACAGTCTGATCCACTCGTCTTCATTCTTGCCTCTGTGTGTGGGAGGGGGGGAGTGGAGGAGGGGGAGGGAATTATTATTCTGCTGCTGACACAGGGAGAATGAGAGTGGCTTGATGCAACAGAAGATTATGTTCCCTGAGGATAAACAAACAGAAGGAGATAAATTAGGAGAGAGGATAATCCTGTTAATATGTGCATTCCTTAATTCTGATTCAGTTTTTCAAAACGTACAGTTTCATCGAGGTTAGAGATTTAATTAGTACCTGTAAACCATCTCTTAAAGTTTATCTTTCTGATTGTGGAGTATCGCTTTGAGTTGGCATTTGAGACACACAAATTTGCCCATAAATAGGAGTTGTAGGTCGTGATACGAATATCATGCGAGTGAATAATCATGTGCACATCACCATCCTTTCCTCAACTGAAAAGAAATAAACTTTTCTTCTCTGGACTTTTTCACAATACTGCTTGTTAGGAAGTCAGAGCAGCTTATCCTTGCAGTCTTCTGTTGCTTTTTCAGCAGAAGCTGGGCCATTGTGGTATTTATCTGAATTCAAACAAGGCTAATTAAAAGAGCTGCTGACAGTTGTTGTGATCTGACTTTGACTGGAGCTTGATGGTCATTATGGGTAAATAATGAACCAGGTCTGCAAATGTAGCAGCTGCCAACTTGGGATAGAAGAACAGCTATTGCGTCCAATTTAAGGATCTATCGACCGCTTCCCTTCTCCCTGCAGATCTCCTTCGTAGCAGAAAACTAATGTTTTCTAGTGCTTTGTTTTGTGGTTTCAGCTATTTCTGATATGGTCTATAATTTCCTCTTAAATATTTAACCTAGTCCATTATTAGCTTTCAGAGTTAACAACTTTTCCATTGGGCTTTCTTTGCATTTTTATTTAGTTTTGTTTTGTGGGAGGGGTTTTTTTGCAGTCTGTTTTTATGTACAATGTAACTGCTAAATAATGATGATAATGTGTATTTAATTTGCCTGTTGCAGCAGAATAAAAATCCACTAGGCTTTTTTCTTTGTTATAGCCATAATCTAACAAATTATATAATTGGATTAAGATGTAAAAGAGATGCTTCTACTTCCTTAGGCATGCTTTTGTCCGGAGTAATATTGAATGCTTGTTGAATAAATCTTCAAAGCACTGACCTGAACCTCCATTTCCATTTTTGTCGAAACATCACCAGTTTATGAGGTACGGTGATGCAAAGCTCTATTTATCAGAAGAGAGAAACAGCAATGACTTTCATTAAGGTGCACTTCCAAGTATGTTGTCACTTCATCACGAGCTTTGCCTTGTCCCATTAGCAAGCAGGAGCAGTGCTTTAAAGTGAAAATGGCAAATTTTAATAATAGGTTAATCCAACTTTCTTCTAGAACCCCTGCCATTATAAATATAGTACAGGCATTTAAAAACCACCGCAGAATTTGATATACACAAGAACTTCCACATCTACCCAGCATTTGCTCAGCTGCCATTAAAAAAGGCAGTGTGCATTATGTAAAATGTGCAAAGACGCGTGTGCATAGTGCATAATGCAGCAGAACTAGGGATCTTGCTGGGAAGAAATGATCCCAAGCGTGCCCCTAAAAGACAAGTCTTGCTTTGAGCTATAATGATGAAAAATTGCCCATTTATTTGTGTCTTTGCGTTTCAGCAAAACTGAAACTTTGACTCGTTGTCTGTGGTGCCGCTGCAGGGGTTTTGTGCATGTATGTGTACATCCACGGGCGTTTCTGTGCTTGCTCTGGAAAGGCCAGCGATACGTTAACAAGGGGTTATGTTATGCTGGTTTATGTTAAACCAGATCACCCCCTAACATGTGCGGAGCCATTCATCTGTGTCACCAAAACCCAAGAGAACATCTGACATGGACTTTGAAACAGAAACAGTGATCACTTACAAATCAAACATGGCACGCTCTAAACCGATTGTGCACGGCAATCTTTTCCAGAAAGGACAACTAATTGAACATGATAAAGTGTAAAGTTAATTAACACCCTTAAATTTGTTGATTACTTTCACGGGATTATATTGTTCGTTGAGGAGCAGCTTTCCATCCCAGCTGTCGCCTTTTTAGCGAATGTGGCTGGTAAACAATAGAGACACCATAACAAGTCGTAAATGGTCCCTGTGACAGCAGCCCCTTGTGAGGCTGCATCTGTAGAAAATGATTAGAACAATTGCATTTTAAAGACGGCTCACATTGCAGCCGGTCCCATAGGCCCTCTTCTTTATCTCCACTGATGGCAGACTGGTTAAAACATTTAAGTTCTTTTGAGCAAATTAAGTGATTTACTATGTTTTAGTTATAGAGCAGCAGAATAGCTTCATAGGTCTAGCTTTGATGCTGGTTTTTACAAAAGCCCACTAAGTGGTGTGTTGTGGGAGGTTTTTTCTGAGACTGTTCTGTTTACTTCTATCTTGGAAATAGATTGAGGATGGCAGATGTTGTCTATGAAGCAAATAGAAAAAATTGATGCCCTATTAATATTTTATTAAATAACTAGTATCCTCGTGGTTGTTTTAAATGTATAGTATGATCTGCTTTATTTCCAGGAGGGGTGTGTAGCTGATGTTGCCTATACATGTCTTTTAGTTGGTTTTGGATTTATATACATAGGAAAACAATAGTAACCTTTTCAATTAATCTTTCCTTGTATATCTGGGTTTAACTTTTCGTGAGTTGCAAAAGGCAAAGTATTTCATGTGAGTTGGCAGGTACTTAATAAGAATTTCTCAGTCCTTAAAAACACATACACAAGCTACACAGATGCAGGCTCTCAAGTTCAACCTATCTGAAAGAGACCGAGCATGACAAGAACTTGCTTGTTTGAGGCAACTACAGTCGCTTAAACTGCATTTTTGCAAAAAATAGTGGAATAAAGGACTAGTGTTCCCTTGCACTTGCATAATAGACAAAGCCTATTACAACTCTTAGGCTTGACATGTAAAACAGGAGAGAGGATTCAAGCTAGCACCGTTTTTCTTGTTTACTTTTTTATCCAGTTCAGGTCACAAAACGAGTTGTTAAAATGGCTCAGTAGAGTACATGTTGAATAGAAAAATTACGGAATAGATGCTTCTTTCCTAAGCTTCTTATAGTCATAGCCCTCATCTCCAGGCTGTCCTTTGGAGTCTCTGAAGCAGCTGTGTTCACATTGTCTCAGTTTTATTTCTCAACTTTTTGTCTGCAGCAGTTTTTTTATCTGCAGGTGCAAAGCAACAGTGGTTTCAATATTTTGGCACAAGGGTACACTTGGGTGCTCTGTGTTTTCAGCAGCATAACTGTTTTCAGTATTAGTACTGTGATGGTGCTGTAATAAGTAGCCTTATAATACCACTTCTTTTGAGCTCATTTGTGCTCTGCTCTTCTTATGGAAATGTAATAAAACAGAAACCGAAAACAGATGCTTTCATGTAACATCTTTGCATTAACATCTTTTCTCTAGCAAACTGTATTCTTAATAATCAAACTGAAAACAAGATACTTTAATGATGTACCTATGGAAGTAAGACTTTTAATCTGGAAACATGAGTGACAAATTACAAGACTTTTTCCAGCATGTTAAAAACTGTTGTAATAAGCACAGGAAAGTGAGTATTGAAGGGTAAGTTGGCTACTGAACTGCCTGGCCTGGAGGCTAAAGCTTGTTAGGTCACCTCTAAACTGTCCCAAGATAGCTGTGACCAGTTGCTGCTGTCATATGTGGGCTCCTAAGCCTTCATTCGCATTTTTGTCTGATATTCTGAACTCAGTAACTGCTCTGCACCAGGTTCACTGAGCAATCCATTGACAATCAAAGTGAGAAGCATGTGGATTGAACTGTTCCGTGCCCCACAGGTAACTTGGCCAGATGCAACAGGATGCTTTGAAGAGCAGTTGTTTATGTACCTCTTCTGATAAACTAATTTTTCAGATCTTAGTCCGAAACTTTCTATACCCAAGTGGGAAACTCATCTCTAAGTATGTATGCCACAGTGCAGTGCTAGTCTGTAACTTCTCACCATGCCTTTTCACAGATTAACTTTTTGCAAGTCACCTCACTAGCTAGATCTCTTATAATATTTATCTGCAGACCTGTTCCTGACAGTTTATATCTCTGGGAAAAATTCAGGTGGTGTTATGACCTTCTGATTTGATGACCTACTGAGCTACTCTGTGGGATCTGTTGGTGTGACCTCCTTAAAGGATTCTGCACAAAGATGTGGGGGATTCATCCTAGAGAGGCCACATGTAGGGCTGCAGCCACGGGCTCCAGCAGTCTTGCTTTGCAATGGAGGGAATCTTACACATGCTAATCACAAATACAGTTCCTCAGAAAACTATCCCTGACAATGAGAAGAGGCTTTTAGTGTCTTAGAAAGAGCAAATAGATTCTGAAGGACTTTTAACCCTAATCAGCAGTGGTACATGAAGTACTGTCTTAGGTGGTAAGATGTCTTTAAAAAACTCAAAATATGGAAAATAATCGTTAGCTTTTTTAAGTTACATTAGCTGCTCTGATTTCTCTATTTCTGTCTTTAATGTTAGAAGCTGATAATACTTTACTGCCTGTGTTGTTGGTATGGAATCTGTGATTGTGAAATAAAGCTGTGCTTTCCCATCTCATGGTTATTTCTACTTTTAGCTGAAGTTAGTTTCTGCACTCCTAGACTCCCTGCCAATTGTTGTTGGGTTTTTTTTAATTGCCAGTGTTACAAATTTGCCGTGTTGCTTGTTTAATTCTGATAAAATAGCTGATAGTTGACAAGGATTCTGGGTGAAAAAAATTAGCAGCTTTTAAATTTAATTTCAATTTAAATTTTAAATTAATTTAAACAGGTTTTCATGGGGTTTTTTTAAGAGAATTTTCCAAGCCTTTTACATTATACAACAAATTGCTCTTTTTTTTCTACTGAACTAATTTATTTTTTCTTCTTGAAATGTAAGCGTTTGAACAAGTGAGAGAGTGCAGCTGTCAGAAGATTAACCAGCTGAAAACTATTGTCAGCATTAATTTTGCTCTAATAAATGACTCTCTGAAGCTATTTAGCAGTCTGTAATCTAGATACAAGGCTATTGACCTATGATGGATAGTACTGGATTTTGTTTGTAAGCTTTGACTTAAATTGTCTACTTAATTTGCTGCAGGTCAGATCACAGGATTAGTGGTAAAGGCCATTATGTGGTTTGAATAAAAATAGCTAGAGGAATGGAATGAAAATCATTGTGTTTATTAATGTAGCAATCTTTGCGGTCATGTACATAGTAAACTAGTAGCCAACAAGATGACAATGACCTGTTTGTGTTAGGGTTTTCTCTTAGCCCAGTCCTGTGAGTTGCCTGGGGAGGAGTTGTTAAGTAAGATTAAGGATTGGCTACAAATAGGGTGTCTCTCAACCTGAGTAGGAAGAGCTTTACCAGTCTAGACTGATATTTTGTAAAGCTATGGGTCTGACCAAGTTCTTCTGGATGCTCCAGTTCTGGACTCACCAGTGCAAGAAAGATACAGATTTACTGGAGTGGCTCTGGCTAAGCGCCATGGATGGACTGAGGCACTGAGCATCTTTCATTAGAGGAGAGAGTGAGAAAGCTGAAACTGTATACCACATAGAGAAGGTTCACGGAGGATCTTATCAATGTTTATAAAAACCTGATGAAAGAGAATGAAGAAGAGGGACTTGGACTGTTCTCCGTAGTGCCCAGTGACAGGACAGGAGGCAATGGGCAAAAATTAAAACAGATGGAGATCTTAGGAGGTCCCTTCCAATCCCAGCTGTCCTGCAATTCTGTGGTTCTCAGTTGTAGTATAGGTTGAGCAGCTATTTCATCAGTGGAAGCCTTTTTCCTCTACTCTGTTGCTTATTTTCTCATAATTGCAGGCTTTTCTTATTTTTGAGACCTTCATCTGTCAAATTTGTCTGAAATTATTCAGTGACTTCAAAAGATGGTACATGTTGGAAAGCAGGACCAGGGAAATAATTGCATAACAGATACAGAACGGTGCATTTGTAGACATAGAGCAGTTGCACAAAGACAATGCATCAAGTGAAATTTTTATGGGAAAGCATACAAAAATTCTTAAAATTCATCACTGTGAGAAGCTGCAGTGTAACTGTCCTTGATATCAGAAAGGAAGTCCAATGCCAACCACTTCATTCTTTTTCTGTGCTATAGTGCTTACCTAAGGCTTAAAGTTGAGATAAGCTCTGATTAGCTTGCTATGATTGACACTTTATCAGAATCTTTTGTGCACAGACTTGGTTGCCATGGTGGCTTAGTTGCGGACTTACTATTTTATCTTTCTGATGTTTTATACTGCATAATTTCATTTATTAATGGGAAACAAAGAAAACAGAAATGCCCTGTGTAAGTTACTTTAACAGAATAACTTTCTCTTGTTTGAGGTTCAGCTGTATTTTTTGTTCGTTTGTTTTACAAATCTCTTCAACTAATAAACTTTTTAAGAGTGCATTTTTATTTGTTCCTACACAACATCTAGCTCAGCAAAGGCAGTTCCAGTTACACTTTGGAAACTATTTCAGTTGAAACATTTCTTAATGTTTATTATGGTAGCTAGTTCGTGACAAAGAATTATGAACCACAGCTGGAGAGCAGCCTGACTTATTGTAGAAACAAAATGGTCCACCATGTGGACTAAGAACAAATTTTCACTTTGACACTCTGTTTGTAAGAACACCGTACCTAGTTGAGCACATTTAATTTGAAAGCAGGTCATCATCTGCAGCTGTATATTCTAACAGGCCAAAGTCTGATGCATAGCACAGGAAATGTATAGTAGCTATGCTTCTTGACAAAGTGAAAAATAATGAGGAAGCTGATGTGTTCATAGGTTTGGACCAAATTTTCCTAGCAGCTAGCAGATCTATCCATTAAATGTTGTGCATAACATCAAGATTGTATCAGTAATCCGTATTAGAATTAGGCTTCTTTTAAGAAATAGTATATTTCACGGAGATTATAAATGCCACATAAAAAAAAAAAAAAAAATGCTGGTTTTGTCCTTAGGAACTGTATAATAAGTTCAAGGTCCTACATCTGTGTTGGGGACAATCCCAGGCACAGGTTGGGCAGTGAAATGATTCAGAGCAGCCCTGTGGAGAAGGACTTGGGGGTGTTGGCTGGTGAGAAACTCAACATGAGCCGGCTTCAGTGTGCACTTGCAGCCCAGAAAGCAACCATATCCTGGGCTGCATCCAAAGGAGCGTGACCAGCAGGTCCAAGGAGGTGATCCTGCCCCTCTACTCTGCTCTCGTGA
>JBCJKH010074944.1:0-23931 GCA_039877255.1 Loriculus beryllinus | reverse complement strand
AAGTTCATCCAGAGCAAGGGGAAGAAAGTACCACATTCACAGCTTCATCATCTAGAACCTCCTTTCTGACTTTAAGGTAATACTTTTATTACTATATAAACCATCATCATTTGAGAAGCATGCATGCTTTATACTCAACTCAAGCTGAAATTGCCAAAGCAACAAAGCTTCTTATTCTAGGGGTAAATACTCTGCTTCATGATCAACTGTTTGGATGAGTTTGCTGGAGTGCCAGGCATCAGGATGACAAAACATCTAGCATTTCTTACATCTTCAAACCTAGAAAACAGGTTTGATTGTTAAAGTCAGACAATGTTATGAAATATATAGATTTTTGTTTGTTAGAGAGCACAAATGTTTTGACCTTGAGCCTTCCACAGTCTTTTTGACAGCAGTCTAATTTTAAAGGGAGTTTGTCCAAGACCAGCATTATTTCCTTCCTTTCCATTATTAAGTTGTTCAGTCTATGCACTATCTAACTCCAAAGATGCACAATGGACTCCTGTGCAAAGGGCCAGCAGCCTGGGAAAGGCCCTGCTAGAATATAAAAGAAACCCCCAACACCCTAGGCAAAACTGAAGAGATTAAATGCAAGCTGACTTCAGAGAGCTCTATGGCAGCTTCCTCTCATGAGGAACTTAAGAGTAAACTATACTCAAACTTGCTCCATGTACCATTGGAAGGTTACTAGGTATTACAGTGGTGATGCCATCTTAAATGATAAATCATTAGGTACAGAGAGGAGCTAGTCACCAGTTTACCATCCAGCTCCTCAGAACGAACTTTGGGAGCCAACACAGGTTTTTCCCTAGCCTCTACAGGCAGAGAGAGCCAATTCTTAAGTTTAAAAGAATACAAGGAAAAAAAAGGTCTTGCTTCAAGTTTTATGACTTCTTTTCTGACATCCTCTCATATGTGTGTAATAGAAAATACACTGTATGTTAACTAGATTTTAGGATACATGCTGTGTTCTAGCTGGACCAAGATTCTGTAAGCACACTTGCAGAAGCAAAAATGTAACCTATTACATCCGGCAAAGTACTCTGCCCAGAAGGCAGCAACCTGCCCTGTTATACAAGTATAGTTTTCAAAAGCAAAGAAAATAAATGCAACAAATACTACTTGATAGTTTTGCCATTTATAGCTGACATTTGTCATACAACTTCCTTAAGAATGAGCTCTACTATTTAAACTAAAATTACCTTATATTCTAAGGCACACATTATTTGATGTCCATTTGAAATCTCCTCAGCACACAGCCAGACAAGACAAGATTTACCTCATAGCCATCAGCATTTACCAAGAATGTGCAGAACAGATGTCCTGCTGGCACTGGAAGTACCCAGTGCTGGTCTCACTCAGTTTTAGTCATCATCTTCACTCTCATCACTCCAGTGCTCTGGACTGAGCAGTCTTGGCAGGCCCGGAGGGATCAGTGGAAAGGATACATGTTTCTTCATACACCTGAACAGTTGCCAAATCACCTTCCAGTCTGATGATCTCTCCCACCAGCTCACTGTGGCCTACTCGTACCAGTTCATACATAGCAGCTCCTGCCATGTTGCATGCCGTGACCACTGGAAGAGACGGGCATGTAGGTGAGTCTTTTTCCTATAGCTCAGGAAATTTACCCATCAAGTCAGTAAGGACTGCACAGCATAAGTCTGGGATTCAACCAAATCAGAAGTGCATTCTTGATTTCACAAAAGGGGTAAGGAGGCTGCCACAAATCCTGACATTTCTAGTTCAAAATACAAAAGTTTCCTTATACTTTTCACACTGTCCCTTTATGCCTAGTAAGAGGACACTATCAGAATGTAGTAGGTCACAGAAAATTCATGCCATCATCTCTCATCTGTCTTGACAGATGGTGAATGTTTAGTTTTAGAGATGCAGTGACCTTTGACAGACAAGTTACATAGACACTTCTCCCTTTCAATGAGCTAGGCCACATTCCTATCTGACCAAATTAAAATATACACGAAAATGGAAAATGGGAAAAGCCCACCTGATACCTGATAGTTCCATAAACCTGTGATTGGGGACCAAGTCATTCAAACTTCTGTTTAGCTTGGATGGATGCTCACATAATCTATTTCCATGTGTAGATCAAGCCAAGGTGCCTGCTAGAGGCAATACATACCCTTGTATCTAGAGTGGCAGATGCCTACAAAGCTTTAAAAGAAACGGTATTTTGCTATTTTATCTTATAGAAAAGTGGTATGAAGGCACTTAACTTTCAGCGGATGAAGACTGTTTTACAGCATGTTTTGGGCCTTAAAACTGTTTTGGGTTAGATTTCAGCAGGTCATACATGAGGCCTAGCTGCTTTAGGACAAAATTTATTATGCCTTTTTATTGTAATCTCAAACACAATCTCAATTCACACAGGGTTCACATATTTACGTAAAAATATATTTCCACTTTTTAGGAAATAAAGCTGTTGGTTTTAAGTAGCACTTCTGCAGTTAAGGAACTGGCAGGTAAAGAACAGGTATTTATTTATGTAGACATGAGCCAACGATTATTACTCATCAAATAAGCTGCATTAACAAAAATAGATGCTATTCTTCTGTTCTCACTTGCCCATCCCTTTCTTTACCTCTTGAAGAGAATGCAGAAGGGAGCAGAAAATCTGGTAGAGTCTGCATGTATTCAAAAGCTGTTACCATCAGACCCTAAATAAACTATTTAAGCTGATAAAGGTGGAGGAGACCTCTTCCTTCCCCCAGTCTTACTACCACCACACTGTGCCACGCTCCCTGAGCCCCTCCAGCCTGTGGTGCACTAACATAGAAGAGCTTGACACTGGGAAGGGACTGAGTATTCCAGAGATCACAGTGCCAAACTGCATTTTCAGTGAGACTGGACTATGCACCTCTCACCCTTTTAGAGAAGCACTGGTCCTGCAGATTTCTGACCAACTGGCTTTCTCTCATACAGAAAGCTTACTACCTTTGGTATTATTATCATTATTATTATTAAGCCTGATTCTGCTCATTATGTCTTTAAATAAGATGAACTAGCAGCAATATCCTGTTAGTATTTTTCTTAATATTTTATCAGACTGATCAGTGACCCTTCTTAAAATGCCCCTCACTCCAAAGGAAAGAGCTCTACTATAGAGCTCTATGTAGAGCCCCACCCAGAGCTCTACTATACTTCCCCACTTCCAAATGAACAAGATTAACAAGACATTAGATTAAACAGAGCCTATGAAATACCCACCAGGTCCTGAGACTCCATGGACATAACCAACAAAAGCCTCTCTTTCCTCATCACGGATTTTGGGTAGCTTAGAAAAGTCCATTTTGCCTGTTCAACTGTGGAGAAGTCAAAAAGAAGAGTCAGTCATGAGGAGTACACACATGTTGTAAGTTCCTTCTCTTCCTTCCTCTGTTCTCTCCTTGGTTTTAGTGAGAAAGAAGTCCGAACTCATACAACCTCAAGCACCTTAACCACACTGATTTTAAAGCTATAAAAAGTTAAAAGGTAACTTATTTAAGCAAACAAAAGAACTAACATCCCCCACTGCAGAACAGCAAGAGTGGAACATCACTCCATAATATGCTCTACAAAACACTGCTGAGTGAAACAGTTACACTCCAAAAATGCCCTAACATTGCCGGACTATTTCCAAACCCAATAACAGGATATTTAAACAATGGGGAATTCCTTCTGTCTTCCACATCTCATTTACATTCCTTCAAAATATGGAGTTTCTATGATTCTGAGCACGAGAATGTTCTAGTGCTGCTTTACTGCCAGGGTCTCTAAAAGCAGTATTAACAAACATTAATTGTGAAACTTCTATTTTTGCTATCTTAAGCTGCAGAATAAATATATATTACAAACCTTATTACAAACATTAATATTACAAACATTAATTGTGAAATTTCTATTTTTGCTATCTTAAGCTGCAGAATAAACAGCACTCAGAAGAAGAAATACACATTTCCACAAGCACACAAACATGTGAGCTCTCTCTAGATGCCTCACAGCAAGGTATTACACAATCCTTGCTCTCAGTGAAACCCATAGAACATTACAGGAAAATTGTGCTGAATAACGGCCCAAAACCCCAACTTGCAACAGTTAAAAACCTGACTGCCATCTCTTGCCAGTCACTGTTCAGAGAACAGGAAAAGCTGTTTTAGAAGACCTCCTCCATCCATGTTTGCCCTGTGATCGACAGTTGGGCTGGCCTGCTTCTGGTGCCGATAAGAATAATGGTTTTGCTTTGTCAGCCCTTATCCTGCTTTGTGTTACCTTGGAAACTGATTAGTGTTAGAGAACTGTGAGGCATCTCTCTGACCATGTCTACCACCCAGCACTGGTGAAAGGTGCAGTATGGCAGCCTCAGCGTACGATGCTGTGGTTTGGTGATGTGAACTGGGTGAAGCATCTGTTGACACAGTCTTTGCAAGCTTAACCTAACCCAGCATCTTCTGCAAGGCAGCAAATACAGCGACATGCTCAGGCTTGAAAATCTGACCCATCTACTATGAGGAAAAATACAACTACACTGCCACCCTATCCACCATCATTAAAGGATGCTTTTCTGCCTGCTTTTCAGGAGTAGTAAGTAACAGATATTTGCTGTTCCTAAAATCTTGTAACTGTTGCCCAGCCTTTTAATACTACACTAACAAGACCTCTGCCCCTCAGCCTCTTCCCCAACCTGAATGTTTTAAAACCCTGGGCTCTGCTTCGGGAGAAAAGGATCAAATGATTCCAAACTCCTATTCATCCTGAAGGAATAGCTTCTTCCAGGCTCCTTGTCTCATTGAAGCGGATTGTGTTTAACATAGCTCTCACTGATTCATTTCCCAGCAGCCACCCCAACAGCTGATCACCACCACCAAGGAGTGAAACTGCTAACTGCTCTCAAGCTCAGAGTCACATGTCAGGTACCTGTTAGACCCACTTCCTCTCCATAAGCATTTAAACTTGTCTAGGCCCAGAAGACAATGTGGATTTCGCTGCTTATTTCTCAAAAGCATTCTCTTAACAAATGGCAGAGGGGAGGCCACTGCAAAGCAATCTGCAGTTCCTGAGCAACCAGTAAGAGCTGCTTCAGATCAGACTAACGTAACTACCTCAGCTTTTTTGCTTCTAACAGTTAAAACGTTGTAAAACTGGAGCACAATTACTGGTCACATGAAAAAGCAGCCTGCCTTATAAATCTACCCAAAGCATTTACTTCAACACACCACACAGAACACTCTCGAGTCCTACCACCAAAATATTCCGTGTAAGTAGAGAGCTAAACCAGATTCTCATAACTGAATTAGCAACACTGTTTGTCAGTGAGACAGTGCAAGGGCCCATAGAGAAGAATCGCTTTAGGAAGCAAGGAGAGGCAAGAACACCAGCCAGTTTCAATTTACATTAACTCTTCTTCCTATCCAAACCCCACAGTTCAGCTGACCACCACTGCAAGCAGCTGCTTAGCTAACAGGGAGGCAAGTAAGAACCTCAGAACAGTCATTCTGCAGTTAAACTGCAACCTCCTGACACCCAGCACCTTCAGCTCCTGTTGCTGTGGCTGCTCTGCTTGCTCTCTCTTCCTACAGAAGCTTTCCCAAATGGCTGGCAAAGGCAGGTAAAAGAGAATGGGATTCCTCTCCTAGGTGGCCTAGCAATGCACCAACAAGCCCTGGTTTTGTCCTGACCTTTATCACCTGCACCAACTGCTTTTAAACACAATTTATGAACTATTCCAAGTGTAAAAGGCACAGTGAATTCTTCCCCACCTTTCTGTGCTCAACCTCCTATATACCCCCAAACAAAATACAGTCTAAAAAGCCAGTCCTCACCCAGACAAGCTGACCTCTTTTTTACTGGGCTACACATCATTTAACATTGAATGCAAATTAAGAAAACAAAATGCTGTTATTTATCTCTGCACAGTTTTCTTGTGCTAGTGTATTAGCACTAACAGATTTTCATTTTATACGGAAAAGTTTTTGAGGGCAGAAACGCTGCCTTACCTACCTACATTGTTAAATGTTTTCAGTGTTATTACTCAGATAAAATGGAATTCCCTAAAGCACATCAGGATTTGCTAAACACAGCATGATGGATGTGCAGGCAGCATGTACTTACCCCAGAAGCCATGGTAGTTAGCCATTTTGGAAAGCTACTGAGCTCCTGTAGCCTTTTAGAGGCCTATTGCCAACACAGGGTATTAGGCACTATACACAATCCACTCCTACAAAAGTCCACTAGCACACCTACACAGGATATCAGCTTAATTTTAATTCCCTTATGAGCAAAGATGCATCTTGCATCCCTTACAACTTACATACATGAATCTTTCTCATCTTCAACAGTTCACCAATTGATTCTAAACATGCTCTTAAGCTCTAACATGGACATATTCTGCCTAACAGTGCCAGAAATCAACATATTACTTGCTGAAGAACCATCTCTGACTGAAAGGTGATCTATTAAAGTAATATGTAGCTATAATTAAACAAGAAAGAATACTTGGGTTGTTTGCCCTATCTTGGCTTCAACCCCACCACAGCAATTTGGCTACACAGTAACCCCCTAAATTTAACTGTCTAGCTCTCAATGCTGGAAAAAACTGTTTTCTGTTACAGTTCCTTGGTTTTGGTTCAAACATTTGATCAGACCCAGAATTTACACGATTAAGTGTCTTACCACAAAGATCTCTTCAAAATTAAGACTCCAGTGAGATTTTTACAAGGAGCCTTCTCACAGCATGGAAGAAAATCCGTCACTATTTTATCATATAAACACAGATCCTTACCTTATTCTGCAGGAACAGGGAGTAACAGTGCAGCAAAGCCAGAATTCAGCAGTTAAGCACTACCACTTAGGAAATGATTGTCCTTCTGGTGCCCCGACAGAGGGATGAGAAAGCCTGCTGCAGAGGGGAAAGCAATTTCTGACACACAGCAGAGGCATAACCACCTGACTTGGTGAGTCATCAGTCTCTCTCTCTCCCACCAGCACTCAGGAATGCCGCAATAGCAAATCAAGCTTCCCAGAGCCCAGCTGAACTCCCATCTGTGCCCTCCTCACTGCACAGGACCCGGCAGAAGAAATTCAGTGTTCACGTTAAGGGCCCCCTACAAAGCCAGTAATCCCAATGGTGCATACTACTACATAAAAATCCTTCAGAGAGATGCTTTCTGTTGAAATCTGTTTACCTCCCAGCCTCCAGCCTAATATACCCATGGCAGTGAATGCTCTGTTCTGGAAGAGCTTAACAGAACTGCTTAATAACAGACTGCACAAGGAGGCACTGAAGACATTGTAATCCTAATTGCTTGAGTATGTAGAACAGGTATTGACTGTCAAAACCGAGTCCTGTGGGGCTTACTTCTGCTAAGAGCCCCTTCCCCTAGCTAGCAAAAGCACTGGTGATACGGCTTTAGTCTTCACACAAACATCAAGAAGCTAACTGTACCAACCTCCTGCGATAAACCCCAAGATAGAAGTATCACTGTTTCTTAAACTCAACAATACTGATGTTCTTTCATTTAATTATTCATACAATGCCAGTTGCCACAGGGCACTCTGAGGCCACCTCTGCTCTTGGTAGGTCAGGAATCTGCTTAAGTGATGCTCAGCTGCATGCTGTGGATCCACCTGCAACCATACAAGGCAATTCATCTTTCATACCATTTGTTTCTTGGGTACTATAAAGCCCCTTCCTTTCACAAGAGGCTTGCTACTCAATACATGTACAGGTAAATCCAAATGCACTCTAGAAAAAAGACAGGAAACAGAATTATGCTGTCACTATCAGCAGGGCAGACAATGGCTGCAAAGTGAGACTGTGCAACCTGGCAACTCACGAAGCCCATCACAAGCTCTTACTGCTTTCTTCCTCAAAACGGATGCAGACTTACCTGTGGGTATGCCAAAACATACAAGCCTAATACTTCAAGCAAACATCATCCCTTGCACACAAGGTAAACACGTACAAAATGTATTTATATGCAGGAGATACATACAGGACTTTCCTGTCCCATGAAGACAAGGAGCAAAGGCTGTTTGCACAAATTCCATCACCACCAATTGTTATTCAAGCACCCAAGCTTTTATTCAGAGGCTTAGGAGATTCATTCAGTTAGCCCAGAGCAGGGTTAGAGGAAAAAGTTGTGTTCAAACATAACTGTGAAGTTAGCAGCAGCAATTGTTTTGACTACTGAAGATTTGATCACCTCAGACAACCGGCGTTCTATCTTCAAATACTACTGTCATGCTATATCTAGAACTGATAAAGATCCCAGTTTTATCTACTCCTGTTATTAGAAAAAAAAAACCATACTGTTCATGTGGAAAAGAAAAAAAACCCAAAACCATCAGCTGACTGGTTGCATGCCACAAAGTTTCCACAACAGGGTTTTCTACACCAATTCTTTCCTCTCAGCCCAGAAGTCTTCTTCAGAGGAGTTCTAGAGGTGGAAACAGATGAGCCACCCCTTACTTCTTACTTGCTACACTGCTTCACAAGTTTCCTACTGCAAAAAATCTGCTATTCCTTTCATCCTGCTACACATTCTGCCCTTGTTTGGCTTGATATATTTTCACACAAAAGATCTAATGCTACTGAGATCCAAGCCATAACACATAATACTAATACAATATTCATTTCTGTGTCCCACAGTGGCTGCCCTGATCCTGGAGCTAGCTGTTAGGACTGAAAAGTCCTGCAGCAATCTGCTTAGTGCAATGCTCAGTCACTTCCTCCGGACAAGCAACATTTTCATTAACCTCACTAACTTACTGCAAAGATAAGATCTGCCCTTGCTTTTACTAAATGAAAGTCACTCTACTTTTAGGTGTATTTGGCATTCTTACTTGAAACACTTCTCACTGCTCTAACCTTTAAGATGACAAACATCAAAATGAGATGAATACAAAGCTGTAAATGATCACAGCAGCAACTTTACTCCAGTTTAGCAGCCATTTCTGAATAGCTAAAGATTCTTACCAGACAAAAGGCACACAATTTACTAACACAACCATTACTAGATTTGTAAATCAGGCTCAGTTTCAGATGCAGAAACATACTAGTAATTTGGGCTCATGAAAACACACCAGCTCCTGTCCGAGCCTCGCCATGTAACTCCTTGTCCCTAAATGTAACAGCTAAAATACTGAGCACAAGTGTGGAATAACCATTTTATCATTACACTTAGTTTTCAGATCAGTCTTTAAAGTCGGGATATTACAGTACCTTCAGTTTATTATCCAAGGTATTTGACAACTGGTTTTAAAGGTGGAACCAGAAGTAAGTTTGCACGAAGGTCTCTGAGAAAGACCTAATACCCCTAGCAGATAGAACTAGTCTTTTACAGCACACTGGTATAATGAAACACCTGCTTGGAATCACCACACACATTGGCACTGGATTCCAGTAAAAGGAAATTAAATTGAGGTCAACTTTTCCTGTAATGGAAAACATCATCTTTACGTTTTAAAGCAAGTTAAGCCACATTTGGAGATTTTTACATTCAATTACCTGAAGTATTTACAGCTTCTTTAGAATAACCAGAGCCCCTCCAACATACTACATTTTAACATGGTTTAAACTATGTATTGTGATGGTTGTCTGAATATCTACCAGGTGATGCAAATTCATCTCACAATAAAAAATAACCCACGATTTCAAGGATCTAGAGGAAATTCACATAAAAGAATCACCTTTAGAAGGCCTTACCAATGTTATCTCTAGTTAGCCAGATATACCATTTTGTGGTAGGTTTTTTTTTCTGAGGAGTTGCTTTTTAAGGTATTATAGTGAGAAAAAAAAGAATATAGTGTAATAATGAGAAGGACCAAATGTTTGTCCCCCTAACTGAACTTCATGAAAGATGCAGTTTCTTTGCTAAAATAGTAAAAACAGGGGAAAAAAAAAAAAGGAGAAAAAAGTCAAATCATTCTTCAGGCCCTTAAAGGAAACCCTCACACCTGACAGCTTCTGTCCTGCTATAATAAATTATTCTAATAAGGGCACAGTCTTGTCACTATGAAGTTAATACCTTCTCCCATAACATTTTGAATCCTGTGTCACACCTGACCATCCCAACCACAACAGGACCAGTCTTCAAGCTTAGGGCACAGAATGCAGATCAGCAGCATAGACACCTCCTGTCTTTTGCACAGTCTTAAAACAAGAAGAACTCACTCCAGTAAGCAAGCACAGCTTATAGTATCCTAAAGATGAGACACGGCATGGGAACATAGCATCTTCACAGCACAGATTTCAGTGTTTTTCTTGGGATGCCATGTGGCAAAAAGTTATACAGATTGGTCAGCTAACACACCAACGTTTCAGCTTGACCATGAGAATCCTTACAATATGAGCACTCTTCAACTGATTGAGGACAAAGATAAGACTTTCACATTACAGAAGTACCCTTTAGGAACACCACTTCTCTCTTTAACAACGGCAATGAGTCTATTTTCAGCAGACTTTGTAGTTCATTTAAATGCTCAGCAGGGTAAGTCTTGCTTAACTGGGGTAGCAATGGTCTTCAAAATTATTCTTTTCAGGATTAAATAGATGGCAGGTAGGTAATGCAGAACACCCAGCACTATAAAAATATGGCCACGATGGCAGTTGCCCTTACTAGTTTTAGTTTTTCCCCAGTTACTTCAGATATGACCATTTTAAGACACCCACAATGGACTCTCCAAAATTCTGGCAAAATGAAAGACCTGTCAGAAGGCAGCATGCATGTATTAGATCACTGCCAGAGAAACTATTTCTGAAAAGAGCAAGCAGCAACACTGACATTTACTGTTACAAAAGCTCAGCAGGGCAATCGAGATGATGAACAAAGAAAATAAACTCAGCAGCTAAAACTGATTTTTATCTGCCATTTGGTTAAGTCATAGTAAAGTCTGTTAGACCATGACTTGCAGGATTTAGCCATATGCATCTTACTGGTTTACAGAGTAAGGTAATCATTTCAGTAAAGACAGACTTTGTAAGACAAAGCTTGTTATATCAGTCATAATATATAGAAGTCTAAAAATCTTGAGGCAAATAGTCAATCCTTGGAGAAGTGGAGGCATTTAACTAGAGTATTTGACAAAAACAGGAGAAATAAACACACAGATGAAATAAAGTAACCAAACAAAAATATTTGTAAGATTGTAGAACATATGCATGAGGTATCACCAAACCCAAGAATTTAGTATAAGCTTAGCTTCCAGTTTCAAACAGGGCATAATACGAAGAACAAAAAAATACATAAAAGAAGGTACAACAATGACAACCATAAGATCAAGGTTAACCCAGTTTTGCATGTTAGGCCTTTAGGTGGTTACTGGCTTAATCTGTACAGGAAGAAAAGACTGAAATGTTCAGATTCACTCCACTTCCTCTGCTGGAGTAGGTCCCCCCCATTTATTACTCTCTGTCCATCTGGAAGGCTAAAGAAGTCACATGTTTTAAGATGGTGAGTAAGAGTGAATGAGCATGATATATTCCAGTTGACTACATAGTCTTTTCCTTGGTACAATTCCAGTCTAAAAGCAAATCATGTGGATACCATTGTTCAACAATACCTCAACATTTCCAAGTCTAAAATCCCCCACATTTCTTTGTAACTAATGATAAAAGTATGAAGGAAATAAAATCTATTTCAGCTCCAGGCAATGTAGCATTGGGCTGTTGTGTGGTTTGTTAGGGTTTAGAAGGGAAAAAAAAAATGGAGAAAGAGAAAAAAAAAGAGGGACTATTACTTGGGCAGCAATAGCATGCAACATCTCATGGTAAACACCAAAGTAACCAAAGACATCATGCAGGTCATCCTGTAATCATTCTATTCTTTTAAAAAGCGTAATTAGGAACACATCCTTGGCTCACAAACAGGCAACATAAAAGCATGAGGGAAAAACATTGACAGGAATTTTCAGGACTCAGGAACTGAAAGGACAGTGTTACAGTATCAAACAAAAGAGGTGAAGCACAGTGCCTCTACATGTATCTCCGGGGGAATCATCTAGTTATCTGCTGGTCTATCATAGCTTTGGATGATATCAGCCAATACCAGTACCCATGTTTGTCTGGAAGATGACTGCACAAAATCATACTGAGAAAAATTTAGACAACAGCACACTGAAGCCTGCAAGCTCTGTAAGTCAGGTTGAATGAGGTATAAAACAGTTCGTATATACTTAGACCAAAAGAACAGTTAAATTTAAGCTAACACTGTCTAAAAATTAAGCAGGTAGTAGTAACCATTCATGGCTTAACCCTAATATTAGCACTATCCATAGAAAATAGTTCTTGATTTAGAAAACAGAAAGGCTGCATTTACAGGAAACAGATCTTGTGTTACTATTGCAACACAAGACTTCAACCCCCATTTAAATAGTCAGCTGATGCCAGCAGTCATTTTCCAGCACTGTCTTAATTTCTCCTTCCCCATCCTCTCAAGCTGATGTCCATGGTGGTTTATCATTTCTGAATGCCATGCTTTGTCCCCTGATTACAGAATCAAGACTAGGTTTTTCCCCACGTAAGAGAGTTAAACTGATTTCAAGACTTGACTTAATCAACTGACAAGCACAGCAAACGTAATCTGCAATATTTTTGGTAAGAGTAGACACTGATCTCACTTCACATATTCTTAAGCAGAAAACAATAAAATGTAGATACGATTATTTATGCTTGCTGCTTATTGAAAAGGCCTTTGAAACTACTGTATAGAGAAGGCAAACATTCAGCTGCTGCAGACCTGCAGAGAGATAAAGTCAGCCCAAGTACAGCAGCTTACACTATGTTAAGGATCTGCCTCAGCTATTCAAGCTTCCACTTACAAATACCAACCTACACTCAATACAAAGAATGGGTGGGCTAATAAACCACCTTTAGCGGTCTGTCAGCAGGTTTTCCTCCTTTTCCACCCCCTCTCCGCTTCATCAAGTGGTGTTTGCTCAAGTATTGAATTACAGGGAGTAAAACTATCACCAAATTGCTTTTACTTCCAGTTGGGAGTGCAAATTCTCTGCGTTGAGCTAGTGAAATCTTCAGGAGAAATCACTACAGGCAACTGCATTGAATAGATATATCTCCACACGTCATATACTCTGATGTCACAGCTATCTGTAACACATATAATATCATCTGGAACACAGTCATGTAAAACTTCCTTTTTGCTTCTAAGTCAGTTCTAAATGTAACACTTACAACAGTTAATCTATATCAAGATTTTGTTACTAGTCACATGAGTAGGAAACATTTAATTTACTATCAGTATTATCAACTGCAAAACAACAGGTGAACTCTTTTACTAACGAACAGTTGCAGTCAGAAGCCAACAGCAACGTTTCCGTTCCATAACCTTGCTGCTCACTCACTGTGCCTTGACCGTAGCTGCAGGGCTATGGTAAAGGCACAGAATAATTGCGAGTAGTGAAGCACTGGCACAGGGTGCCCAGAGAAGCTGTGGCAGCCCCATCCCTGGCAGTGTTCAAGGCCAGGTTGGACAGGGCTTGGTCTGGAACCTAGTCTAATGAAAGGTGCCCCTGCCCAAGGCAGGGGGTTGAAACTACACGATGTTTAAACCCTTTCCAAACCAAACCATTCCATGATGATCCAGTTCCTTCCACCCACCCAAAATGGTGACCCAGCACAGATACCCAACCACTATTACCACTTCTCTTTAAAATGGATTCTAACACATCCATGAGGTACATCTTCTTAAGCATCTTCTAGAGCACTCAGCAGGGAATAGCTTTGCATTTCCCAGGCCTTTTCTCCCGCAAAAACAGGACGAGGAAGGCCACCGCCGCAGCCAGCGGTCTCTCCCATTGGGGAACGGCTCCTCACAGACAACGCACGCAGCGCCGGGCACCTCAGTCATAACCGAGGAGGCGGCAGGCTCGGCCTCTGCCCGCAGCGCGGCCCTTCGCCCTCACCGCGTCCTGAAGGTCGGAGTCCCCCTCTACAACCTCCCCCTCCCGGAGCCCTAGGCCGCGCGCGCTCCCTCAGAGAGCGGCTCGGCAAGGAGAGCACCGGGCAGGTAACGGCCGCGGTTGAGGAAGGGGCGAGACGACCCCCTCTCCTCCACATCGCGACCCGCCGTGTGCACGGCAGGCGCCAGACACGTCTCAGGACAGGGGAGGACGGAAAGAGCGGAGCAGAACAGACCGGACAATCCCACCTGCGGCCGGCGCCGGCACACCCGAGACCCTAATCCCTCCTCCGGCGGCGGCGGCGGCGGCTAGATCAGCTGATGCCGGGCTCCGCGCGCATGCGCCGCTGCGTGCACCGGAAGCGCCCCAGCACCTCCTCCCCCCGCGCGCGAGCGCGGGTTGTGGCGTGAGGTGAGGGGTCACGGGGGCGGGTCGGACGGGCGGACGGACGGAGGCCCATGTGGAGCGGGAGCGGGAGGCTGAGCCGCCCGCGCTGCCCGGGCCGAGGAGGAGGAGGAAGAGGAGGAGGAGGAGGAAGAGGCCGGAGTTGCACCGTTAGGACCTGCACGCAGCCAGCGCCGACGTCGGTGCCGGCCAGGCCGTGGTCGCACCATGAAGGGGTGAGTGCGGGCCCGGCCCGCCTCGGCCTCGCCGGCTCTCTGACTGCCGAGCGGACCGGGCCCATGCGCGGCGGGCTGAGCGGGGCGGCGGGAGGTGGAGGTGGAGGTGGGGGAGCTGAGCAGTGCCGTTGGCGCTTCGGGAATGGGACGGGGTGTCCTGCCCTCCGTGGTCTGCACCGCGCGGGGATGGTGTCATGGGAAGTGTCTTCGAGGGAGAGAAGCCGGCGGTCTCTCGGCTGCCCTGTAGTGCCCTTCCCACTCAAAAAGTGTTCTTAGTAGGAGTTCTCTCGCCCTGAAATCTCTTCCGCTGCCGTAAGGAGAACTGATGAGCCGGGGGGACGCAGCGGCTCTTCGTGCTCCGGAGTGATTTCGGCTTGCGGGCTCGAACGATCGGCAGGACGAACGGGGGGAGCGGTCGGCGCGGGGGATGATCGTTCGTACTCGTCTGGACATAGCAAAGAAGCGCTGTTGGGTCTGTACGAAGCTGCTGCTCTCGGACGAGTGGTTTTGCAGCGCTGCCGTTTGTAACATCCTCTTCGTGCTTTTGTTGGTTTAGATCTTTAGGTGTTTGCGTGGAGGCTGTACAACGCGAATGAGTGAAAACGACCTGTGTTTTCTGTCTCATTATCTGTAGCAATGCTTCTTTGGGCCTGGCTGAACTTCTCAGTGGCTCTTGAAAACCTAGAGATTTCAGACGTGGCTGACTGCAACACTCGGTTTCCTGCTCAGTGGAGGCAGTGAGGAGCAGTGATTAAACAGGAGACAGGAGGCCTTTAGAGTCACAGTTCTGCTTGGGTGTCAGATGACCTGCCTGACCTTGCACAGGTCACATTAGGACAGGTTTTTCAATGTTGGTTAAATCACCTAATGTTTATCAATGTCGGAACCGTCTCTGTGCCACCAAACATAAACCTTCTGCTCTATACCTCAGTTTCTTCGTGTTTGCAAAGGAAGCTTTTCAAAGCTGTTTCTCAAAGGAGTATTAAACCAGTCCTCTTGAAACTGGTGTTATGCAATGCTGGGTATTATTATTCCAGTTTGGCAGCTTAAGGCAGGGTGAGTGGAAGCCGAAGCATTTAAGCTTTTACTTAGAAATGATAAGGGGTTTAGCTTGTTAGCAATCATTGTGAGGTCACACAACAAGATTGCTTGATAACAGATGCTTAGCTCTTCCTTACAGTGTGTAATCAGCTTCAGACATTGCAAAGGTGTTGGCAGATACCTGCAGAGAGAAGTTCAGCAATGATTTGCAAATAAACTGACTCTAAGCTGACATGACATAGGTGTGTTTAGGATATCAGTAAATCCTTTATTGGCCTGCACCATCCTGTGTGAAATAGGACGCTTCACCTCTTAGTCACCTTATAAAGAGGATGACTGTGAGAAGAGCGCCAGCACTCGTCAGCTGAGGTGAAGTGGCAGGTGATGTTGTCACTGTTCAGCAGTGCTCCTGACGAAACCAGGTTTCTTTTATCCTCCATTGTTGGTCCTCACTTGAGGAGATTACTGGGGTATGGAGGTGTGAGGTGGAAACTGGCCCAGGAATGTCAAGTGGGAGCCATAGAGGTCTTCTGGCAAGTCACAGTCAGGGCTGTCCATAAGGTAGTGGCACTGCCCAAGTTACTTCTGCTTCCAGAGCACCAAAACCTTTATTTCTGTTACTTTGCTTTCACTTTGGGCAGGTTTAATCCTGATTTGACTTCAGAACTGATGTCTTTGGGTTCTATAATTGTGTATTTCTGCTTTTCTGGTACTCTTTCATCTCTTTGAAGAGCAGCATATTCCTATCAAAACTCTGTTAGTGCCACACAGCAAATTTTTGTGCAGAATAAAATCTTCATATTGAATCCAGGTGTTCTGTAAAAATTCAGATTGGGGCACATAGGATGATAGAAACTGAAAAATAACTCAATTTAAATACAATGAGAGAATCAAAGGACTGGGTGAAGTTTTCTGAGGAATATATTAAATTACATAGGGATACTTTGGAACAAAACCAAATTGTTTGTCAAGCTACAAAGACTGGAGAAGATCCCTTAGAAACAAGTAGTGTCAGAAGATGGGTTCAAAAATAGATCTAAAAGTTCAGCTTCCGACATACAGAAGCTAATGTGCTGTTTGAAGGGTTCTGATCTGTCTTTTTAAATCCCCTTTAAACAAACTGACTCCATCTGAGTATTTTTTATTTGAGTGTATGCTTTGCATAGTAACCCACACTGCAAAGTGCAGAGAGAAGTTTGGGAGCGCTGAAACCCATAACATCAGCTGTAATTATCAACAGTCTACTTTGACAGAGAAAGAATGACAAAAGAAACTACCAAGTCCACTGACAATTGGAAATTAAAGATCTGAAAGAGATTGTATAGTCAACATGTTTTAGCCCTCCTTAGGTCTCTAAATTCCAAAGAGCACATAGCAATGGTAATAGTGCAAAGAGGGTTGTAGAGTCTCTGTCATGGGGGTGTTTGAGACGAGGTGACTTTTACAGAGGACCTCTGGTTTCAGGGAGCATGAAAGATTTCTTTTTTTTTTTTTTTTTTTTTGCTTTCTCAGCTGCTTTAAAATTTTGTGGGGCTTCTCTTGTTTGATGAGATAAAACACCAGCTTCTGAACTTGGTACTGCTTCTGCGTTACTTGGCTTTATGTTCACTCGTTCCTCATCTTCTGAATGATTTTAATAGTTTAGAGATGAGTTAAAAAACTGAGGTAGTTCACTGCTCTGTTAGTGAACTTCATGATTCTCTAGAGATTCATTCTTCTTTTTATTGTATTCCTAAATGTTATTATTGTTAGGTCTGGAATTTGAAAATCTGTTTTAGAATTGGATTTGCACAAGAAAAAAATCCAGTGGAAAGGTCTTGTTTTCTACTGTCTGTAGTAATTTGTCTGGTTTTATAGAGCACATGTAAATAATACTCCCTTCATGCCTTTGCAGTGTTGAGTCACTTGTTGCTCAGTGGTTTTATATTTTCAGTACAGTTGTTATGCCACTGGTTTTAAGGAAAGACAGTGGAAAATCTTGCATTGACTCTTGAGCGTTTGCTGGTTGCTCTCTTTGGCCTTGTGATGTCTTACAGTAGGGTTCTTTACAGATCCATTTCAGTAATGTTCAGATGAAGCCTGTGAGAATAGGTCATCCAGCCTTTCCTTGCTGCCCTTACCTAAAACCACATTACACAGTACAGGGTGCACATGCTCTGTCATATGCATCTAACTGCTATGTGACCAGGAGTATCAGATACATAAAGCATGTATCATATATAGAGCATGTAGTGCATGTTACAAACAGGGCCCAGTGCCTGTGATCCTGTACATACGTGTTATTCTGTTACATTGACCAAGCCTTTCTCCAGTTTTGATGGGAATGTCATGTGGCAGCATGCATGGAGCTATGTGATGAAAGATGGATTGAACCAGGGACCTGAGAGCTGTGTGTTACACTGCTGTCTTAGAAAGTAACAGGGCACTGCTGTTGTGTAAGGAATTTGTTAGGAGACTGCCTCTAAACTGTCTGTGTTTGCAGTTAAGTCTTACACTTTGTAGTTTCTAAGGGTCCTGACTTGCTGCGGAGAGAGCCCTTCAGACTAGATGCTACACAACAGGTAGCTGCTGCCACAGAGAACTTGATAACCCGGAGGCTCTGCAGACTGGTGCTGTTGTAGCTGCCTTTGTAGAAGAGACACCACAGCTGGGGAGTACTGAGATAACAGAAAAACAATAGTGGTGTTGAAAGTAGGGCGAGCTGCTATGGGTCAGCTCTGATATCTCTGTTTGGCCAGGATTCACAAAGTAAACCCTTCAAGGTCCTGAAGTTGTGCATGTTTCTCACGAGAACAGGGAGATGGTTTTCTGTCCTGAATTAGTTTTGCAGAGTTCATACAGAACTGCCGATGTTTTCCCAGTCACAAAGCACAGTGCTGAGCGTAATGTATATGGGAGGAAGTTCCAAGTTTAGGAGAAAACTGCTGAATTGTCATATACATGGCTGGCGGGAAAAAAAGGTAATTGAGCTTGAAAATCACTGTTTGGTTTTAGGATTTTTCTGAACCTAGAAATATCCAAGCATGAGCTATACTTTCCACATTAAATTTTGTGGATGGTAAATCTAGACCTTGCCTATATGCATGCTTACAAATGGCTTAATAGCTTCTAAATTAGTCTATAAAGACTCAGTGCAGTTTATTATAGGTACTTTAACCTGATTTATAACTCTTACCACTTTAATTCCATAACCAGATTAAGACATTCCACAGAGTAGGAAGGATTGGGAGTATAGGAAGGTAGCAGAGGGATTTAGCCATTTTATTGAAGCACTTTAGAACCCAGTCTTAGTTTTTGAGTGGTGTTTGCCCGTTCACTTTATTTCACATGAGTGGCTTGTTAGGTTCTCTGAAAAATGTAGTTAATGACCAAATGCCACATACTCTGCTGCCATCTCCTGAGGACAAGAGAAATGATGCATCCTCTTTTGCCACATTAAATCTTTTCTAAAATGGGAAATAATGGGGAATGGTTGAGCCAGAAAAAGACTTTTATCCAGTGGAAATGATTCAGAACTCATAGAGCCTGCCCATTTGGCAAGCATTACAAGTGTTCAGACCAATAATCTGAGAAGGTGCTAGATATTTTTAACCACAGGAGGAGGAAAGGACAGGAGAAGTTGTGTCTTTTTATTTGTTTAGGAATTGATAAGAGAGAAGTGCAGTACCTCCTTGCATCCCATTTGCTCTAAGTGAGCAGGCAATGTCAGGATTGCTTTATGCTCCCTGCTGAAAGAAAAGGGAAGAAGTGACCACTGCGGGAGTTTTACAGCAGCAAGTTTGTCAAGATAGAGGTCTGATGTGGGAAGGAGAGGGGATGAGAGAAGCAGTCTGTGCATAGAGGAATTGCTGGTTATTTGGAGACTCTTGGACTTGAAGACCTGAGAGTGGAGAAGCACGGCATTGAAATGGGGTAACTGTATTTGTTTCAAAGCATATTGAATTAATTCATTATGGGAAGAAAATAAAACAAGGCTTTATTGGCCTTTATAGAGCCAAAATCATTTACACAACACTGTCACTAGGTGACTGAGCTAAGGTGTTTGAGCTTCCTGAGGACAGAGTAATTTATTTGGGTTTTTTTAATGATTGAAAATAAGATGCTGCATGTTAAGATCTTGATGCATAAAGTGCTTCCTGAGCCTTCATCCTTCCTCTCCCTGTTCTTTTCCAGGCTCCATGTGTTTTTTGGCTCATAGGAGACTAGAATCTTGATCCCTGAAAAGAAATCCCATTTTCACCATCTTCTTTTGAGAAGAGGGGGTGAGACCCAGGACAGCACTTGAAGGCTTATGAAAGTTTTTTCTACATGGCACTTGGAATTTCTTGTCAGTAAAGATCACGAATTAGGTTGAAAATTGCAATTATAAGAGACTTGTTTGGGTTTTTTAGCTTTCGTTCGAGAAAAAAAGGCATTGTTACTGAAAATTGGGAGAAGGAGAGGAGGGTGAAATAGGTTGTTGTGCTTGATAGCTTGCAATGATTGTTCCTTTAGAAGTATTTGAAGGTAGTCTCATAACACTGACAGCGCTTTGTTATTTTTTTCATGGTATGTTATTTATATAATGCATGATTTGAACACCTCTAAAAACCCCCACCAACCCTGGGGGTGAGATCTGAAGGCAGTCAGGAGACCTAGAATGACCTGCTGTTCTTTCTGTACTGACCTGATGGACACGAGCATTTGTAAACAGAGGTGTTTCAGTGACCCACAGGAATAGTTTATGCAAAGCAGCAAAATGTATTTCTCCTAATATGTCAGTTCTATAGTCTGTAACCTAACATAAACACCAGAAATGCCCCTGAGATATGCAGATGTATGTAAATAAGGCACTTTTTGAACCCAGCATCCCTTCTATTTTGAATTGGAAGGTAAGTCTCTATTCTTACCTGAAGGTCATTAGGCTGTTCATGAACACTGGTTAGCAAAGGTTTATGTTCTCCTAGGAGGCACATAAGGATTAGAATTGTTATATCCAGGGGCAGTGTGGGTATGGTAAAGGGCAGTAATTTATAAGATGTGGTAATGGAGAGACAACACTAATTTTGAGCTAAGTTGTTTCAAACTAGTGAAGTGCTTCTACTTTGCAGTCACGGCTCAAAATCTGAATGTTCCTGTGAGCTTAGTTCACTAATAAGGAACAGTGGCTAGACCAGAAATGGAGAATTAGGCTTCCGGGCAAGCCTTTATCTACTGTGTGATCACATGCAAGTTGTTTCCTCTTTCACCTAACTTTGATGCACCTGGAGTAGGCAGGTATAAAATCTAAGCCTTTACTTCATGAGGTGCTCTGAAACAGCAAAGTGTTATAGGCTACTGATGATACATATGGCTGGTTCTCTGTTCTAGACCAACTGCATTTATTTCTGATGTATTGGGACTTTAGCCATTCTGTCAGCTAGGCATGGTGATTTCTGCTGTTTGTATCCAGCTGCAGAGGGAGAGAGCTTTTAATTTTCTTGGGAAAGGTTATTTTTCTTTGTCACTTGTTGAAATTACCTCCTCACTGCCCCTGCTTTGCACTTGCATAATGAGACAGCTGAGATGCTTCCTGATCTTCATAACTGTACTGCTACTTCAGTTTTAGGACTGTGTGGATTTGAGATTGTTTTGAGCTTAGATTTGAGGTCTAGTGCAGCTCTTGAGAAACAGGTTTGAGCTGGGAAGCCTGTGAGGCTATTACAGCATAACTTTGCTTCTTGCAGTCCAGTTTTCTCTACAATGGTCAGGTTTTCTAGGTTGAAGCACGGTGAATTATCTAAATATAATGAAGAAACCTTGAATGTAATGTGCTGTAATTTTGGTGGGGTTTTTTTCCTTACAAAGAAGAGGGGCAAGGAGGGTCTGAAATATGTTTTGAAGAACGAGGAGGCATGCCAGTGAGACCTGTTCACACTGAGATGTATTTGAATCCAAAGTCTTCTGTTAATTCTGATTCTAAAATTGCTTAGCTTTCTTCTGACCATCACTGTACCCTTCTACAGCCCAGCACACAGCTGGGGGTAACTTTCAGCAGGGTATCTGGTATCATGCAAAGAGAAGTTTTCAGTAGGTAAGTGAAGCTAAAGATCGGGGGCAGAGGTATTGGGGGGTTTCAGAAACAAATTGGTAAGACTTTTCCGCATGTTAGGCTTGTACTTAATCGTTTTGGTTTTCTGACAAGTGAAGCAAAGTAGATTTAGCCCACAGATCTTCTAGGTAATTGGAAACATACCGGTCTGTCCACAAGAACTGGCCTAACTTGTGTGCCTAGCAAGACAGCACTCATCTGCTTTCAAAAAAACCCAAACCAAACCACCCAAAACACTAGAGAGGCTCTTTTGGCTTTGGAGTTTAATCTAAGCAAAGCCACACCCTTCAGGTCTATAGCTTTCATAGCTCTGGTTTGGTTTTATTTTATGAGTGGATTATCCTGTCTAGACTCCTGCTTTGACTTGGAAGCCAAAATAGAAGCGGTAAAGCTAGCTGGCTGCTTAGTGGGTGACAAACCTTCTCTGAAGTCCTCTTAATTTGTTAGGGCCCTTTTCTCCTCTGTGCTCCTTCTCCTGACTGTTTGGTGATACCTCAGTAAGTCTTACAGGCTGCAGATACAGTTCTGCTAAATTTAGCATGCCAGATGCATTCAATAAGCCTGAGCCCAGCTATCGGTTACACTGAGATCTGTTTCAGTCAGGCACATCTCTCTCGGGAGAGACTTACACTCTTTAAAGTTGAATGAGACTGAGATTCTAACAGCATTAAGGAACTCAAAATTCCCCCTTTTTCTCCCTGATGTTGATTCTAAACTGGTGTCCAACACTTGCTGTTCCCTGGGACTGAGTTTGTGTTTCCTCTTGAACTGTAACTCTGGAAATTGGCTTCCTCTTGAACTGTCATTCTGTATAGCAGCTCTCCTTCATTATACATCAAGAGGCAAAAGGCAGCCTTAAGCATAAGCAGACACTGGTGTCTCGTTTATTCTGTGTTGCTTCCGCTAGTATAAATTTAAGACAGTATAGGGAAAATAGACTGTTCAAATCTCAGCCCTGTTGTGGGCTGCAGATAGAGGAATGCAGCTGCATTAGGACTAACATGGATTGCATTTGGTCCTACAGAAAGTGTGAGCGTTTTTTTAGCAAATGCCTGAAGGATCTTAGGGCACCGGTATGCAAGAGCAGGAGTGTTAATGCTGATGTTCTGGGCATGCAGCCAGCTTCATTAACTGCTGCATGTCACCTCACTAAAGTTCCACTTCCATTTGGATTTTGTGGATCACTTCCACCCTTACCTCGCTGGACAGTGTTGGCTGTGTGCTTCTGAAGACCATCAGCCTTATACACCAGAAACCCGTTACCCTTGCTAGTGAAGTCTCAGTACGGTTTCTTTTCCCCGGTAACCAAGTCACAATATGTTGTAGTTATAAGAAATACAACGATAGTCCTAGGATATGTCAGGAAAATGCTTCTGGGAGAGATGGGGAAAACTTACTGCCATTGTATAGGCAATAGTAAGTATTTGGGGTGCTGTAAGCAGTTTTGGTTAGCCATGTTTAAGGAAAATTAACTTTAAGCTGAAGGAACGGAAAGAGGAGCTAGTATGACAATAGTAAGAATTAAATGCCAGTCCTAGAGGAGGAAGCCAGAAGCTTGGCTTTAGTTAGAGGAAAAGTATAAAGAGATTATGGTAGCTCTCTGGAAGGCACGTGGGATAGGCTGTATTGGTGTTCAGCAACACTCTTATGTTAATGAGCAACAAGAGACAGCGTATGGGTAGACTTAGAGCACCTTTAGGATGGAAATTAGAAGAAAACTTACCTACAAGGATAGTGGTAGCTTGGGAGCAGCCTTGCAATGGGTGATTGCAAGTGCCTTCAGAGGGATGGAGCGTTCACCACTTCTCTGGGCAACCTGTTCCAGAGCCTCACAACCCTCACAGTAAAGAACTTCTTCCTTATGTCTAGCCTGAATTTCCCCTGTTTCATTTGGAGCCCGTTACCTCTTGTCCTGTCACTACAGTCCCTGATATAGAGTGCCTCTCCAGCATCTTTATATAGATGTTTCAAATACTGGAAGCTGCTCTGAGCTGTTCATGCAGCTTCTGTTCTCCAGACTGCACAGCCCCAGCTTTCTCAGCCTGTCTTCATACGGGAGGTGCTTGAGACCCCTGGTCATCCTCAGACTTGTTCCAACAGCTCCATGTCATTCTTATGTTGAGGACCCCAGAACTGCACACAGTGCTGCAAGTGGGATCTCATGAGAGCAGAGTAGAGGGGCAGGATCACCTCCTTCGACCTGCTGCTTGCACTTCTTTTGATGCAGCCCAGCACACAGGGGTGGTTCTGGGCTCAAGTGCACACTGAAGCCAGCTCATTTTAGAT
>JBCJKH010074939.1:0-16282 GCA_039877255.1 Loriculus beryllinus | reverse complement strand
CAGTAGTGGTTTGTGTTATACCTTAGTTACTGAACTGTTCTTATCTCAACCTGTGGGAGTTACATTCTTTCAATTCTTCTCCCCATCCCTCTGGGGGTGTGCAGGGAAGAAGGGTGGGAGTGAGCAAGGCTGCAGGTTTCTGAGTTGCTGGCTGGGCTTAAACTACAACAGAGTTCTGCATCTCATGTAAGACTTACAATTATTTCACTCCTAATCTCCAAGTGTAGCTGCAGAAATCATCTTTGGTGTTTCTGTTTGGATTTCAGTTCTGTGCCCATGAAATGAAACTGAAAGTCAAGTTTCTCTGTGTCTGAAAGGTATGCCTGACTTCGCTGCCACCTTTGTTCCGTGAGCAAAGTGCAATCCTGATTTGGTGTTTCAAATTAATCCATCAGTTTTCTTTCCCTTCTTAATCTGTCACTGACGTCAAGTCTTGTCATTTTTGATCCTAGCTTTCACAGTGCATTGTCTGGCTTTAATCAAAAGCATTCTGTAATTAGGTTCCAGCTAATTTAGCTTAGACTGTTTAAAAGCAAAAAAAAAAAAATAACCTTGCTTCCTGGTAAAACCCAGCTAAGTTTCAAAGGAACTGAACAGTGGTACCTTCAGTTCATAAATATATTGCTGGCAAGCAAATCCTGCCTTGAAAAGTATGGAGATATAATTTTATCCTGGGTATTTTGAGGGTGATTTTGTACAGAGGAACACAAGAACACAAAGAGCACAAATGAGCATGAGGAGAACTGCTGCAGTCATGTTCTGTCTCTCCAAAAAGCTGTGTCTGAAGCTCTAGAAGGGACACTGTCAGAGCTGGGATCCTTCAAACCTGACCTACTTTTCCATTGCATCCTTTACTAAAGCAAATGTTTAAATGCTAGATTTTATCTTTTTTTTTCTTTTTTTTTTTTTTCTTTTTTTCCTTAAAGGAAGAGGGGAATAATATCAGTGCAGCTGCACAAACCAGAGCTACTTTGGGGTAACCTTGGAGGAAGGTGCTTGCAACATGTCTTGCATGCAGATGGTGCTCTCAGCTGTACCACCCCCATGAGGGACATACCTGTACATACATGCTGTGCCTTGCCCCAGTGCCCCTTTAGGGCACCACAGCAATAGCAAACCCCTAAACCCACCTCACTGCAGGAGGAAAGCTCTTTTTGTCATAAGGGATTAGAGGGCCAGGGTTAGCCAGCGGTGGGAAGGATTCACCTTGCCAGCTCCAGCAATGGATGAGAAATACTGCAAACTCAGTGTCCCTCAATATTGGTATAAAGGACATGCATACCACTTACAGCCTTAGAAATGGATGAGGTAGGCATGCAGCATGCACATCGGTATCCCAAGAAGTATTTTCTCCCTTTTCTTTCTAGGGGAGCATTTATTTGCCTCAAAACTTACACCAGCACTGCCCTGCAAGTTGGAAGGCATTTTTTCACAGCTGGCTGTGCAAGGTTGCTAATAAGAGTGCAAGCATCCCAAATGCCATTGCTCTCCAAAGAACAGCCATGTAACTCCACATGCGTCTACAGCCTGAAGATAGAAGCCGGTACCTGTCTTTTCAGAGTGACAACAGCTCCTTGTTAAAACTGCTACCTGCCTTTTACCCTGCTGCTTGCTGGTCTGAGCTCTCACACAAAGCATGGGAGGAAAATTCAGTCTCTTCTGGTGCCAGGGAAAGTTCAAACTCACATCATCCTTTCCAGAGGGTGCCCCAAGCACAGAGCTGCAGCTGAGGCCAGGATGAGAGGCAAAGCATCATCTGTTGTGCAAGCCTGGGCAAGGTCACAGCAGCAATGGGGATGCTCCAAATAAGATCAAAACACTCCGCAGGCTTCTTTGGTGAAAGCCTGGGCACTGAAGGCATTAAAGACAGTAACCCATTTGGATGTTCTTGTAAAAGGCACCTAATTAGTACTTGGTGGACGGATAAAAGAGTTAAGCATAGCACCAGTTCCTGTAATCTGCAACAGGATTTCAAGGAACTTTCAGGAAAGTAGCACCTTTTTACATCCCACTTTTGGGATCAGAAGCAAAAAATAGACTACACATTTGGTGAAATGGACTACAAATTATGGGAAAGCAAGAACCTACAGATCTCAAATACTGCCTATAACATCCCTGAACATCAGCCCCTAGTCACACTTTACCTTTGTTTCTCCAACTGCTTTGTCAAGTTTTGGGGTTGAGTAAGAAACAGTGCTGAAAACTTTCAGGTTTTAGTAAGGAACTTTGCTGGATGTGATTGGAAGTTTAGCTAACAGTGGCAATAGTTTGCCAGTGTGTGCTGAAGTCAGATTATTGGTAACACCTCAAAACAGAAGATTTATTATCTGCCAAAGAGAATTATTTAAAACAATAGATAAACACCAAAAGCAACTGGAGACATTCCTTTTCATAACAATTAACATCTGCTTCTCATGCTAAGAGATCCCAGTTTTCTTTGGATATGCAATCTGGATAAAGCTGTTGCAACAGCCATGCTGGCTGCTGAGGTACTTACTTATAGCACTGTTGACAAGTGAAATCCATTCTTTCCTCCCAGGGTTGTGTGGTTTTAAATTTGTGTTTCATCAAATTTGAACTAATTAAAAAAATGTTTGTTTGTTTGGTTTCTTTTGGTTAAGGTTTAGTGGAAAGATTAAAATACACACACAAGAAAAGCAGCAACCTCTAGTGCCCATTCCAACAGCCTGTTGAGTTCATTCTCACTTATATCACTCACGGGGAGGGGTGCAGCTCCCCCCAAGACTGAGATGGACAGCACTGAAGTCTCTCCTTCCCACCAAGGACTTCCAGACCCCACTCCCTCCTCATTTCAAACAAGGTACTCACATGTAAAGCTTCTACACAGCTTCACATGTACCCTCGAAGGTAGAGCACAGCCTGGATCCTCACTAGTAGTCAAACCCTAACCAGGCTCTCCTCTGCCACGGGGACAGGGTGAAAGGGGAAAGCCGTTCCTCTCAATTTGCTCCTGAAGTTATTCTTTAGGCACCATAAAGCACAAAGAACCAGCCAGTGTTTCAGCCTTACATACCAAACAACACCCAGTTTTCATGAGGATAAATTACCTTTCCCATCAGTTAGAAATACCCTCTTAGAGTTGTCCAAATATCCACAGTCCCTGAAGCTGCAGAGGAATGACTGCCTTTTGTTTTGAAGAACTTAGACTTTGCTTCTTTACTGGAAAGAGAAACACCAGGAGACCCTATAGGACAGAGAGCAGGTAGACACCCACTAACACAAAAGCCATGGTGGAAGGGTGTTACCAAACAGAAGAAACAGCATGAAACTGAAATAGAAAAGTAGGATGGAAAAAATTATGGAAAAAGTTTTTAAAAACACAAATATAACAAGAAAAATAACAGAAAAGCATAGCACACACAACCCAACACAAAAATCTTAGAGAGCTGTAGCTAAGAGGAGAAAATGAGCTTTACTGAAGGGAGGGATTATATTGAGTTAGCTCCTCCCAGAGACATCAGTAAGGCAATTAGTGAGGGCTGGGGAAGGTTGTATATAGTGCTGAGGGGAGAATAAGAGTGGTAGATGAGGTTTTGTGTGGTGCAATAGTGGGCTGTGTACTGAGGTGTTCCAAAGTCTGTCTGTGTCTGCTGAGCATTTTCTATTTTAGTCTTCTTTACAGCTTCTCCTAAGAGAAGTTATGTTCCATGCTGAAAATCTTAGTAATGAGAAAAATCTTGAGTTCTGAGACCTTAAACACCAAAAAGGGAGTAGGGGAAGGGAAATCTGCAGCATCTTCTTTCTCTTTCTCTCCTTGTATTTTACCACTTCTTGTCTCACTTCCTCGAACTTTGGCTTTTGACTGTATTTCCTGCTGCAGGTTTCAAAAACATTTGAAGTCCTGCAAGGACATGTCTTGATTGCCTGAGGTGCAGGAGCTGGAGGCTATGGCAGCTCTCACAGGATCAGTCTGAGATATGGAAAACAAAGGTTTGAGTCTCTGAAATAACTTATCTGGGGGAAATGACAAGCTCAGGCTGTCTGAGAGCATTTAGGTAGACCTGGAGAAGAATGAGAGGTTGGAGAAGAAAATAAAGAAGTTTCCTTTCGCTCCAGGCTGTTGTCAGCAAGAGGTGATGTAGTGATGTTGCACTGCTTTTCTCCAAATCTGCCTTGGCAGAAGCAACTTCTAGAGCAGCCTGATCTTTATGAAAGCCACAGAGCTTATGTCAATGACCTGTATACACCAGAACTTCATGGTGGGGTTGGAGACCTGTTGAGAAGCCCGATGTCTGTGTATTCATGCATGAATCTCAGTGGGTGACTGTTCTAGTACTTAGGAGCGCTGACTTAATTGGCAGTGTCTCCTGTAATAGTGTAAGCTATAGGGGACACATGTGACCAAAGAACCAAATCCAGCTGTTCTTGCCTTAAGCAAGGAGCACAGCAAGTGTGACTAGAAGAACAGGGTCTGGCTATTCATGTATATACACATATACACAGCCATGAGCCAGCAGTGCAATAGGGCCACAAAAAGGCAGATGCAGTCATGGCTCTTTTCACGGACGATATTTTCCATGAGGATAAAGGAGTGTTTGTACCCCTGTACAATGTGAGATGTTGTGTGATGTTATGGCCACCCAGGAATGAGAAAAGTAATCACGGGCATAGGATCGAATAGGAGAGTGAGAGTTTAGCTGCTTCTCTGAGCAGAGTAAGACCTGCAAGGGAGTGTTACTCCTTCTAAAAGTACCAAGTGTGCAAGCATACTGAAGGCTCAAGTCTCAAGCTCAGTTTCTCTGGCCAGGCACAGCATTTTCTCTGCACCTACTGCCAACTTGTGTCCAAGGGGTTTGAGAACAGCTTGTGACTTGCACCCCTGTACCTCCCTGAGTATATACCATGGCATGGGAGTTGTTCAGATCATCAACTGAAACTTAGGCTATTCCATGGTTTCTTTCTGTGAATGGATCTGACAATGCCCATAGTGTTTATACTGAAACTCAGTTGTGTTTTGACAACAGCTTTTTGTGGTGTGATAGAGAAGAGCATATCCCAAAATCTATATTACCCAGGCTTGTGTCTCAGCAGTAGTTAATAATCTGGGTTTGGATGCTCTATAAATAATGCAAAAGGCTCATGGGTCTCCCCGAGACAGTCTCCTTCTTCTTGTCCTGGGTTTAACACAGACTATCTGCAAATCTGAAATCTAAATACATACATGAGCTAACAGGGGTGTTGCATCCACTGTGCTCAGCTCCCTAATTCTGTTGCTGCCCCAGGGAGAGCAGGGACTCAGATGGGAGACATGGCCAGGCTCTACTTGTCTCCATCACCAGTGAAATGAGGGAAAAGGGGAAATAAGCATAAAAAACTGAAGAACAATTTGTTAAATCAATCCATTTTAATCCTAAAATATTATAGAGGTCTTAAAGCAAAGTGGATGAGTAAATGTGTGTGTCCAAGCACCTGATCTGATCCCATTTTGCTGGAGGAAAAGATTAAAGAAAATCCATCCTGGATATGTAACAGATTGAAGGAGAAAAAGAAAGGACTCCTTGAGCTGAAGAACTGATCTCCCCACATTCATTATGCACTATCTGAACATGCAGGCTCAGGACCCACAGGAGCTGCTGCATTTCAGAAGTAAAAGATCATGGAAATTGATGGGAAAAGGTTGCGATTAAATGTCTTATTAGGATGTATTGATTCAAAAGTAAGGCTGTATTAAATACTCTAGCAATATAAATATTTCAATTCATTCATAAAGATACAGGTCAGACAATTAAAATGCTTTTCAAACAGTATTTCCTATCACAGTCTCTTCATGTGGAAACAGGGGACAGTTTGCTTTGTTTTGCAATAAAACGTCTATTGCCACAAACCACACCATGAAATGAAGAAAACAATTAAGCCATCAAAAGAACAAAAATAGAACAATATTCTATGTGTTTTTTAAGGATATATTATTTTTTTGGTACAGCCCTTACCAGTAATGAAAATTATGTATATGTAACAACGGGAGGAAATAGATTCTTAGGAAGGTTTTCACAGCTCTCAAGCAGGACATCTAGTGCAAAATCTGCTCTGTGCTATTCGGTGTGAATATGAGAGCAGCAGGATTTGGGGTTGTTCAGTTGCCTTTTATCTCATTCTTTTAGAGCAACTCATTTTGCTGTGAGTAAATCCATGATTAGTCTTCTTTTGTAAATGCAAAACCTTTAGATCATGGGGAAAACACATAAATTGAGGACTACCGATAAGCGATAACATTTCAGCAGTGTGTATTAAAGATCATGAATTTTGTATTTAATGTGTCACTTCTTCAAATATTTGAGCTATATTTTCTATCTTTCAGAATTCAAATGAAGTATAGTTCCATTTCACATATCAACAGTTCATTCTCAATCCTCATTTGCACAAAAGCCTTTTACACATTTTTAGGAAAGCAAAAGGTGCCTAAAAGTAAGTAATTTGCTGGCACAGTATTAAGAATGAGTAAGAATCAGTCCCCTTACCTAAAATGCATCAAAAAGAAAAACCAGCTTGGTTTCCATGATGACAGGAATAACTTTTGCAAATAATTGCCCTATTATATGCATACTTACACATTAATCTGAACTTGGAAAAAAAATGTAACATTCAAAGTGTGAATCAGGGAAGCCTAAATATTTTATAAATATTAATTGGCTTTTTGTTTCACTATGCAATTTGTCACGGTGGATATTTTTAGTCAAACTTCCTCTGCATTACCATCATACTGCCTTGGCATCCCTGGTAACATATCCTAATTATCATCTCCATTTCTCTGCTTCATGGCCATACCCCTCAGGGCAGAAGAGGGGCTTTCTTCCACCTCTGGTTTTGAAATTCTTAGTGGGTTTGGGATGGTAAAGAGCAGATAAAAATACCAGTGTCCAGACACTCACGAAAGGACTGGGGGGAGAAAGCTGTCAGTCAAATGCCTTATAACAGTGATGGGAGCTCCAGAGAGAATGACTTTCAAACTGCTTGAGCACCAGCTCCAGGTGGTTAACTCACCACCCTTCCCATAGGCCATTTCCAGCACTTCTTCTGCTTCAGAGCTGGGATGTGCATCAGAAAATTGGGACAAACCAAATGTCTGCCTGGGGATGGTTCATCTAACCTGCAGAAAGTCCTTACCTAGCTGCATCCATTCCAATGCAGCATAAAGCACTGAAGCTATCCAGTATTCTTGCTCCTGCGGTACCCAGAGCCTCCCAGGGGACCCCCTGGCCTGGAGGATGCTGCAGCACTGACCCGGAGCTGCTCAGTGCTTTAGGGCAGGCAGCCTGGAGCAGCTGCAGCTGGTTTCATTCTGATCCCACACAAAGCTAAATCTGGAACAAGTCCTGCGAGATCAGTGGTGTTTCCCTTGCATAAAGCCACTGCACGGGAAGGCAGATTATCCCAGACCAGATGTCACTTTCTGCAGCCACTGCCAGCTCTCGAATGGTGTGGGTATGACTGTCTGCACCTTTTATTGGGCTCCTGCACTTACCTTAGCTTCAGTGTGAGGATCTTTGTTATCGTTTCTTGTTTGTCTACCTCATTTTTCAGGAGCTCAGTTTTGTCACTCATAAGCACAGGCCTGGCACCTTAAAGCATGTTTTGCGGAAATAAAGATAGGATTCTCTGCAACTGAACTCAGGATACACAGGAATCAAGATTTTCTACAGTTTTGAAGGGTGACATTTTTCATTTTGTCAAAAAATAGCCTGAAATTGTTCTTCAGCCACCACATCTGCAGGGAAATCCCCAAGCATTGCAAGGCTTGTGAATAGATCCTGAGAAGTGTTCAAGGCCAGGTTGGACAGAGCTTTGGACAACCTCCTCTAATGGAAGGCATCCCTGCCTGTGGCAGGGGGATGAAACTGGATAATTTTATGGCCCTTTCCAACCCAAACCATTCTATGATTCTATGATCACACTGGATCATAAACCAGCCCCTTTTACTCTCTCAGCAAACACAATCATTGTATTTCATCTACCACCCCTAGCTCTGGTGCTGGCCACAGTCTAACCACACACAGAACTCTTTTCTCCTATAAACAGACCCTCCAACAGCAGCAAACCACCCTGCATTCTTTCCAGGTGCATCATTTTGTTTCCCAGAGGATGTGAGCAAATGAGTTTTGTACTGCCCAAAGCCACTACCTGAGCAATTAATCTTTTATTCCTGAATAAAGGAAAACCCTGCCTGGCTCTGCTTGAGCATATGAGTTTCAAAGCTGGGTGTGTTTAACTCCAAGTGAAACAGAGCTGGGATTTATTACTTATATTGGAGAGTAAGTTACAGTCTTAGTCATGTGCTAGGAGCTGTAGAAATGCAGAACAGAAGTGCTTTGTTTGAAAACTTTACCAAGAAAACTAAGTACATACAAGATGTTTGGCATATTTGATGTTTGATCTTCTTCAGTTGCGTTTGCCGTAGGTAATTGAATAGCTGCTGAGGGGGAAAAGATGGTTCTGGAAGCACTTCTAGTGCAGATCAGAATACACTTGCTTGTGCAGGAGCCCTTGAATTTGCACTGGTGAAAGCTCCTTCCTAAACATTTGTCCAGTGAGACCCTGTCACACATTGTGAGAAAGGCAAAGGAGAAAAGGTTATAAAACATGACTAGGTATCATCAAGAATTGGAAATTTCAAATATATTTGCATGTCATTTGCACACCGTTGGTCCTCTTTTAATCAAGAGTGTGGCATCTGCACCCGTATTCTTTGGAGCCTTTGAAGAACAAAGCACTTGCATGTCAAATGAGCTTTCCCTTTGCTTCAGCTCCAGACATAGAAAGACATCAGAATAACACCAGGGATAGTAAGTGGCCAAAGTATACATCTTTTTTCATTGCAGAGAATCCCTAATCACACTATGCATATGCTTTCCCTAATACATTTTATAGCTATGGCATGAAAAGCTCTCTTTGGAGCTATTTTGTGCAGGTAGGCTTTAACTTGGGGGAGAGAGGAATGGAGCAGACATCTGTGATCCATTACACAGCTTTACTTTAATTTTGAGCTGAGAGAAAAGAGCAGAGGTCTGTGCTCCACTATACAGCTAGAGTTTAATTTTGGGAGGTAGAACAGAGGTCTAAGCAATAGCTTTTCCCTGAAAATTCACAAATACTGGGCCAGCTAAGAGAGGCAACCTTTCCCCATGCTCCTCTGACCCCTGCTGTACCTTGACCAGGTATAAGCTCAAAGGGAAAGGAGCAGGAATATCTAATATTCTCCTCTGGCATATGTCATGCTTTACAGCAGGAGTTTAATACCCAGCCATAATATTTATCTATAGCCCAGCATGTGAGCCAAAATTCCCAGTGCTTTCAATTACTGGACATCCGAGTGAAGAAACTGCTGCTGATAGGATTAGTGGTGGTGCAGGGTAAATGGCATGCAGTGACCCATGGGGAGCTCAGAGCAGTTCCAGGAGCTCATTTCTGCAGCAAGAGCAGGGGTGTGCAGTCAGTGCTGGGTGGCTGGGTCCTGCTTGTAGTACCAGGGTGAGCTGGGCAGTTGTAGCTGCTAATTTCAGCAGGGATGGAGTGTTGTATGCTGCAGAAGCGTGAGAGTGTGCTGAGAAACTATTGGTGGTGGCAACAGGAGTCCCATGAATTTCCTGGGGGCAGGGTTGTGTCTCTGATACCTTGCATTATTTAATAGAATCATAGAATCACGGAGTGGTTTGGGCTGGAAGGGATCTTAAAGCTCATCTAGTTCCAATCCCCTTCCACTAGACCAGGTTGCTCCAAGTCTTGTCCATCCTGGCCTTGAGCACTGCCAGGGATGAGGCATTGGGCATTTCAGGCAATATACTGCATCCTCAAGCTGCCATTGAAGAAGACAACCTAAGTTGTATCTTACTCTTATAGATACAGCACCCCAGAAATCTCATCTGGTGTGATAGTGTGCTGCTGGTTCTGGGAACCATAGCTGGTCTCCATACATGAATGAGCAGCTCAGTCTTACTGTGTAAATGTTAGGCTAGACTAGTTGTGAAGCTCCTTTGGAATGATTTTGCATGTCATGATACAGAACTACGAAAAACAGCCCAGTTATCACTCATCCAAGACAAATGGCATGATTGCAGTGATCAAATATAACATATGAGAGCTATGAAAAGTCAGAGCCCAATATGGCACAAACAGTTAAGGCTCTCTGGCTTCATTTGGATGGGAGCTACCAGTGTTGTTTGTGCTTCCTAGTGCACAGATCATGGTTTGAAGCACAGAGAAAACAAAAGGATCATTTAGATGGGCTGATGCCTTTGTACTCTGGATTTAAGAATGGGGACTGATAGTGCAAGTGAATATATGCTGAAAAACTCGCATCACAAGTTAAAGCAGCACCGATACTCACCTGTGGCAGGAGGGGCAGAGCACCTTATGCTGTATGAGGCTGAGAAGAATTTATCAAGTGTCAGCCTCCAGTATAGTTTGGGTATTTGGGTTTTCCTTTCACACAAGATTTATGTAATGCTTGTCCCAGTGAGTACCCACCGAGGGCTCTGGATGTGGTACCTGGAGGAGACAGAAGAAGGGAAACTTGCAGCCCCCCTATGTCAGTGTGTAACCAGCAGAAGAAAACTCAGCAGAGGTAAGAAGCCTCTGCAGCCCTTGTCTTCGCCCAAAAGAGAATCAAAACAGCTCTTCATTTTAGTCAAGGAGAAGATGTCAGAGTGTCTTAAGAACTAAAGAAAAAGCTAACCTGATGGATGACCCACAGTCCATAGTTGGAATGCAACCAGTAATCTCACCTGTTACAGACACTTCAGTGGTCACCACCAACTGAAAATAACACCTGAAAATACACAAGTACATGAGTAAAAAATGCTTTTTGAAACTCACTTGCACTGGGAGGAGGCACAGAACTGGCACTGAGGGGCAGCAGAAACGCTGTGCATCAGCATCTTCTTCCCAAAATGCCCTAGTGCCAAGGATCTGCGTGTTATCCTTAGATAGCTGCATGCCTTATGGGTTTAGCTGTAATTAGTGTTCTAAAATCTGTGTTCAGGAAAGCCATGCTTATAAGAAGTCTGTAAACTCTTCTAATTCCTTAGTTCTGTGTTAGGCTGTAGCAGGTATCTTGGGCTGTGCATTGCATTTACAGGCACTCTCAGGCTGCTTTTCAAGCCCTCTTTTGCACCTCTTTCTTCAGTTTTCCTCTTACAAAATGCAGACTTTCAATGGGTAACAGTGTGAGGCAGAATAACTCATGCTGCTTCACTACAGAACAGCCTGAGCCCATGACCTCACAACAGTGCACAATTATTTATGCCCCTGTGTTTAATACATGGTGCACTTCTTGTTACCACTCTGTGGGTAGAAATATCCTTTCAGAAGCAAAATCTGTATTCTCTCATACCAATATTCAGCAATCAAGAGGTTGACTAGCTCTTAGTGTTTCCAAAATGGGTGGCATAATTAAATGATTTAAAGCCTGCTGTAATCAGGAGTGCACAGTCAATGAATATTCAAGCTGTTCTCTTTGTTAGGGATGATAAAGAAACATCTTCTCTTTAGGTGGGTTATTTTTTATTGTCTAAAGAGTCATCCAGAAGATGGTGCCACAGTTCTGCCTGTGAATTGCCAGCCCAGGAAAGAGTCCTTGCACAGAAACTAATACTTCATCTAAATTTAAAACCAAACTTACTTTCAAGGGCAGTTCAGAGCTCAAAACCTGACATTTAGTATGTGTTAAGGCTCTTATTGAAAACTAGGGCAATGTATCTTCATTGCTTTTGCTCTGTGTCACTCCAGGCAAGGTCAGCCAGCATGACAAGGAAGAGAAAATCCATCCCAGCTCCCCGTTCCCTTCTGAAAAAGGGACATATCTTTGGGTATTTGTTAAACTGCACTTTCTGGATAGCAGCAAGCCATCAAAATCAATATAAATAAGATGAGGAAAAAATAAGCCTCTCTCTTGATGCTTTATGAGGCTTCAGTGGAAGTAGGAAGTGGAACATAAATAGAGTACATAGCTGTTTCTTTTGGGAGGCATTTCTGAGGCTTTCTGTCAGTGAAGAAAATGATGATTTCAAGCCTATAGATCCCTGTAATCAGGTTAAATAATCTGATTTCCATTTCACAAAGCTTTGCTTTAACGTAAAAGGAAAAAATTAAAACAGATTGGTAAGAAGCAAAACCTTTACTCCTACCGAAAGCAGGCATTTAATTTCGTCTTCTATTACAATTTTCTGTTGTCTAAGGTCTCTTCTCTGTAGCTCAAGCAATTTGTCATCCGATTAGTCTGATGAAGCATAGAGAAGTCATTTGAACTGTAAATTTTCTGTAGGCAAAATAAAATGCAAACAAGAAGAGCTTCCTGTGCCTGCCAAAGTGATGATACTCAGAATACAAATAAGAAAAAGCCGTGCTGACAGCATAAGCTATTTTTATATGCTGTCACTGGCTCCCAGGCATGGCAGTTTGAACAGGACCGCATCTGTATTCCTAAACCCAAATAAACCATGTAGACTTAAGTGAAGTTCATGTCTTACAGAATAGCTGTTTAATCACAGTGAAAGGATACATTGCAGGAAGGATGAATCATGATGTTGATTCACACTCAAGCTGTACATTTGCTGTTTGAATCAACCCAGACGGAACAGCTAAAGAGAGGAGGGTTTCCTGCTTCTGACGTGAGAAGCACTGTGCCATGATGGAGAAGCCATCAGGGACTCTTCTGATGTCAGCAGGAGCTGAGGGTGCTTCACGTCATGGTTCAGTCCTGGAACTTTCAGGAGTCCACACTGAAACCCGGCTTGTTGTGGAGGCTGGGCACGCATGGGCATGTTCAGGACATGAGTCCTCTCCCACCCTCCCACAGCGACTTCCCAACCAGGGTGGCTGGTTTTGTTGCCTAAAGTCTACCTCCAGGGTAAAATCTCACTGTAAGACAGCCTTCACTTGGATGGTGTGAATGTAAAGGGTGTTAAACGACGGGGATGAAGGGGGATGCTAGGCTAGGTCTGTCCTTTCCCACAGCCTTGGCATCTCTCAATCTCCCCCTCATGTGGCTCCTCTGTGAAAAGCTGCTGTGACCTCATCCCCCCCTTTAAAACCTAAGGCATTTTGAAAACACAAATGCTTTTTCAACACTCTTAAGCTGTTGAATTATTGTCCAGACATATGACATGCACTCATTACCTGCCAGGATGCACTTAATGACTCTGACTAATTGTGATAACATCATGCTCTTATACACCATTTGCCATCGATGGACCTCAAAGCCTTTTGGGGGGTCAGCAGAATTAGCAACAGGCAAGGTTTCCCACAGAAAGCAGAGCTGAAAGGAGCACTAATGGGACTGTAGGTAGCAAATGGACCGTGCAGTTGCACAGAGACCTTGATCCTGCATGGTGTTCCAAAATAATCCTCTGGAAAATGTTGTAGGAGCAATAGGAGACTTTTGTGATGCAAAGGAACTGCTGCTTATGTATTTCTGGAAAGTAATCTTTCTTTCTTTAGGTGAGCATCAAAGGGGGAACTTCTTCCAAGCCAGGGAGTGTTTTACAATCCAGGCACTATTAATTCATCACCACGCAATATTATTTAAGTAATGCATGAATTCTCGCCTTCTGAATTAGAAGATGACACTGATCTCTGCAACAAATCACTTTGCAAAGCCAGGACCTTGCCTGGGTTTACACAAATTGTCCCATGGCACTTTGCACTTCAGGAAACCATCCTTCTCTGCCTCAGCAGAGCTTAGGGCAGCTTTCTGCTGGGGTTGAATTCAGCACCCAAATCAACCCCCCATGTCAGTTAAATAATAACCAAGCCTGCCATCAAATTTAGATTTAGTTGCTCTCTGAATCAGAAGTGGCTGAAGGTTTTGCTTCTCCCCTCACTATCCTCAGCATTTCCTTGGCTGACTGCTCAGCAGCTGCTTGGGCCATGTGGTTTTCTGGCAATCACAGGATGCTCAGTCAAGTGGTGACTTGAGTGGCATCAACGGCCACGTCGTGGAGGGATGATTGATAACCCGATGGGAGCCACGAGCTGTGTTCCCACCCGCACTCGTGCCAGTCCCTTTCAAGAGCGAGATGCCTCTCTGCCATGCTTTGCTTTTGATGAGTGAGCACAGCAAAACACACAACGAGATGAGTCCATCAGGCTTTTCACAGCTTTGGACAAACCTGGCTATGACTTCATCCCAACTTTGCTTCTGAGCAGCTGAGTATGTTCAGGGATGCTCCCAGCACGTCCCAAAGCCAGGAGCTCTCTAGCAAACTGCCTCCCAGACTGGATGCTCAGGGTAGGTATCTGCCTGGAAATAGAAGGCTGTAAAAAGCCTTATGTTGTGAGGATGTAAAAGGGGCAGGAGATGTGTCCTGTGTTCTAGGTGAGTAATCCAAGCCTTGGGTTTCTAATATCAGTGCTCTCCCAGGCCACAGAACCTCTGTAAAAACTAGCAGAAGTGGATAACTGCCATGCAACCCTTCCATTTTTAGAAAGTAGGGCAGCTTGGTAGGAAAGAAGTTGATCAATGGATTTGTTTTATTTTATTTTACTTTTTTATCAGTCATTTCTCTGCAGGAGGAGGTGAGAATTTGGAAGTTAGGCTGATCCTTGCTGGGAACTGGGAAGATCCTGCTGTTAGGAGATGCCAGTGCTGCAGTGGCTTAGCCAGCAGCACAGTAAGGGCTTGTTGGAAAGCTCTGAGTTGTAAATTCATTCTTGCTGAAATCCACCTTATTCAGGTTTGAAAGAGAGGAAGGGAAAAACAATACTCTGGTTATTAGCACTGACTTTTGCCATTTTTCATTAGGACTTCACCCTGCAGGAGAAAAAAAGGAAAGCAGAGCTAACGTCATGGATAAAATTGAAGCCCAAACCTGATTTTCATGCTCTATTTATTACAGTAGATCAGAGGTTTTGTCTGAGATCCTTGGGAATGTAAAGAACAGTGGGCTTGTTATCGTGAAGCAGCAGTTGCATATTTTCTCCTGCCTCAACACAAAACTGCTGTTCTCTCAGACTGAACTGCATCCTTGTTCAAGAACTGACCTCAGGAATGAAGGTCCTTGATGCTGGCTAAGAATGTGACCCCAAATGCCTTGCACAAGCCAGTCAGCTTTGGCTGGGCTAGAGAGCAACCGCACCCCTATGCTGGAGGATGCGTCACCCCAGGAGGTGATGCTGCAAGAGGCACTATCTTGTGCTGAGGTGGTACCAGTCCCATCACCAGGCTCTCTAGTAGTGAGGACACTGGGGGACAGCTTGGAGAGACCCCCTGGCTGCGTGGATATGCTGAGAGCATCAGGCACCTGCCTGGGACATGATTTGGTGCACGCATTTGGCAGAGCTGCCAGCTGCAGGCACCATTGTGGCAGTGCAGAAAGGAGGCACCCAGTCACAGCACCCTCTGAGCACCTTTCCTCTTTGCCCAAATGCACCCAGAAATAGGAGCCCTGCTTCCTCCCTCCAGGCAAGTGCTTTCCCCAGCGATGCCACTGTTTTTTGGCTGCTGTTTCCATCGCATGGGACCATACTAGGAATATGCTGTACTTGTTTTCTCTTTCCAGGATCCAGCTGGGTGCCTTGGGGGCATTAGAAACCCTCTAACATGAAATTAAACTGAAAATCCCAGCTCCCAGTGAGAGGGCTGTGTTTCCAGCCCAAGCTTTTTGTCTTTCAGGGAAAACGGCTTCACTTAGCAAGTTATCTGTGAGAGCAAATAGGCTGCGTGCCAGTAACGCTATCATCTTGCTATAGGCTGCGTGTTGAATTACTCTTTATTCAGTGACCTTTTAGCAGATTATTGGAATTCTGTTGAATTTCAATGGAGATTGCTGGAGCCTGCATCGCTTTCAGGCCTACTCTCTTTTGCTCTCTGTTAAATCTCTGGCCAGCAAATGCTGCTGGAGCCAAGGCAATGGAAAGAGCCCTAAAAGGACTGGCATGGCTGGTGTGGTGGCTTTCCATGAGTGTGATCCATCAGAAAAGTTGTGCTCTGAATCCAAAAGCAGCAAGGATGTTATGATCAATATTCAGCAAAAGTGAATTTTTTGTTTTTTGGTAGCAGAGGTGTAGCTTTTTTCTTGTGGGATACTTTATGCTGAGGTAGATGCAAATCAACGCATGTTTTCTTTAGGTGTCTGAGATCATTTGCAGAGAAGTGGGTATTAGATTGATGTTTCCTGAAATGAACATAACAGAAGGTGAGGAGGAGAGAAAATAATTAACAGATTCAATCACAGAACTGCTTTCAAAGCTCTTCACAGGTACTTGAGAAGGGAAGTACCTAACTGATGGGAAGATACTGAGTAAAATGGTGGTAGTTACAAGGGCTCTC